>JAHZMY010001238.1:0-16938 GCA_027743915.1 Seira sanloemensis
TAAGCCGTGGTTCAAAGATGAAGATAACGTGGAAAATTAATGCCATGATGATCCACGTTGTGGAATAAATGTGACACACGAAAAAAGAGTCTCAGATCTTCCTTCTCGATTCAGACGACGCACAAAACGGTGAGAATTGTTAAACTCACCTCAGCCCTGTACAAAAAAATCCACATGTTTTCATCTTAACCTGTGTTAAAGGTTTACGTGTAAAATGGCAACAATGAAGAAAAAATATTTGTGTTTTTCTACTCACAATGCTATGCAATTGCAATACATGCTAATGCATTCCCAGAGAGAGGCCCTCTCGACATCGGCAGTTTTGCTGTGTGCATGGTAAACTCGAAAAAAATGTTAGGGGATAATGCTTTGGCACGCAGTGATGCCTTATTATTTACAATAATCGGAGTGAGAGAGAGGGCTGCTATCGTATCGTTTTTATTCTTGTATTATTGCTCCATTCTCGAAAGGCGAATCAAGTGAAGAGAGCGAGGGTGATCAACAATTACAGGTATGTGTACAGGTATACATACATAAAAAAACTTGAGAGAAACATTTGATTGTTGCACAGACATTTTTTCAAAGCATTACTCAGTTGATCATTTGATTCCTCCTAATGCAAGTGCAATGTTCGTTCGTCGTGTTGCAGACTCTGTTGCTTCAACAGAGAGATAGAAATCCTTTGAAGTGGACATTCTAGCTATTCAAGTGATATCGTATATTTCAGCCTAGAATTATTCTCCAGAAAGGACTTTTTGTGAGCACACCTAAATATTTTTGTGACTTGGTTGTATGTATTTACACGTCATTTTTTTACGGAGGGAGTATTAATGTGCATAATCTGTGGGATAGCGAACTAAGATTTTGTGTGCAGCTGCATATTATTCCTTACAAACGCAGAACATAATTCAAAGAGAAGAATGCGTTTTTTTTTCAAGCAAAATATTTATAAAGCTCTGAGCATGGATTACGTGAGTGATGAGTAAATCATCAAAAAATTAAGGTGAACTTCATCACTGGCACATAATAAGCGGACCAGAAACTATATTCCCCCAGCTCTCGTATTTTTATAGCCGAGAGACCGACTAAACAACTTGTTTTGGAAGTCATGGTTCAGTTCAACTACGAGTTACTCGCAATCCTCCGAAAAAGATTTTGAAGTGTAGTAGCCACACAGTACAACCCCAGTGGGAAGAGCAAGAGATGGTGAGTAATCATCATCTCAAGGTTTTAGTACACTTGTGATAATTACCGAGTACAGAAAAGTAAACTATTAATAGTGATATTGGAGAGGGGCTGAGAACCTACCAAGATTTTTATGTTTGTCAGTGACATCATAGCATACCATCGAGAAGACAGAATTTCATCGTTTCTCCGTCGTCATTTTTTGAGGACACTCTGATCAATTTTCATAAGATTTAGAGTTTGTGCACACACACACATACAAAGCTGAGTTGGTCGCAGTAGATACTTGCAGAAAAAAAGTCCAATTAAATGCCGTATTGAACTAATTGGATTGTTATCGAGACATGCTTAGTTGAAACCACCAAGTGCAGCGCTTCATGAGCACACATTCCTGACTTCTTACAAGGTGGACACTGAACAAGTTTTGGTTACAAATCTGGCCTACACACAACTCCAGATAATTTCTTGTTCATGTCATGCTTCATTTACATATTTCCCCGTCGCTAAAAACAGCTCCAGAAGGACCTAAGTGTAAGTACTGCTTACATCTTATCTCTGCTTTACCGTGAGCAACTTGATTTGCCTCAGAAAAAAAGTCCACTTTACCGGTTCAAAGTGTGTCCTGTGCTGCGACGTTCATCACTACTCTTGATTTTCCCTTTTTAAATGGAGGGAACGTTAGTCGTATATCAAGATAAATGTAGAATTTCTGGTGGCATAGCGGTTTCTCTGTCTAAGATTGTGATTGCTTACAAAAGTCAGACATAGAGACACGTTCTTTTTTGTAGATGTCTTTTCGATAGCTCATCCACTTTCATAATCTAATGAGTACTTGAAGTAAAACCAAAGGGACTCCGGAAATCGTGGTAGCTGTACTCTTCAAAAGTGCAACTCCCTCCATCGTCGTGTATGAAAACAATAGCGTCATTTATATAAACACGAGCGAAAACATAACGTAAGAGCCTTTCCGGTGTGGAAAAAAATTAATATTCCCTATCAACACTGTGCACAGGAGTTGTGAAGAAGTGAAGCGAATCAGTTTTTTCTCACGAGATTCCCTTTTTGTGACTTGTCTCGCGTATGCCTGCTGCGTAGAGATACATGTTCCTTGTTCTTATCATTTCATGAGATTGTAGGGACAAGTACAAGTCGACGTACATGCTTTGTATTACCTCATTTTTCCTAGTGAACAATTTTCAGTGGAAGCAGCTTGACAAAGTGAGTGAAGAAATAATAATTTCCTTGTGGGATTAAAACAACTCCCCAGCCCTTTTCTGCAGGTAAGAGTTTTGCACTTACGTGAATATGCACACTTTGTAATTAATATGCCTCAATAAAATAATTTGATAACAATATCACCTTTCCATTTCGAGGGGACGATTGGAATCGATATAGGGAATAATTTTGCCAAGAAAATCTATTTTTTATACATTTAAAAAGTCTTTGCTAAGTAAATGCAAGTGCGAATTATATTTTACTAGTATGAAGGGATAAAAAAAGTATGAAAAAGTGCAGGCATACCTCATTCTGTGCCAAATAGGCGACATTCCTTCAAAACATTTAGGCTGCTTATCTTTTTGTGGAAGTCGAGTCATAGCGTCAGCACAACGTCTACAAGTACAGTCAGTGGAGACTTGAGGTCGACTACGGCTAATTAAGTCACATGATAGCTTTATTTATCAAAATGTAGAGCATTTTTTTCAGTTGACCCGTAACAAAAGTTATAGTTTTCGGTTTCTTTGGCGGCGACGCGTGTAAGCCCAAGCAAGGCAAAGTGTGTACATACATACATGAAACAACTTCGTTGAAACTTCAAACGCCTTTTCACTACCGTAATATTAAGTGTAACATAAGCCACGCAATGTAATAAAGCCGTTCTGGATTTCTATATGTATTTTTATTCGGTTATAAATAAGATGGTTTGCGGTAATGAGAGTAACACTTTTTTTATAGTACATGACCTTGCTAACAAAATTTTAACCCTATAATTTTGCATGCTTTCCTTCACATTTTTACTCCTTAGTTGCATGTTTCCTAGAATACAAGTTACTTTGTGCAACCATTTTTTTCACATGGTAAAACAATCTCATTAAAATTATTGTACATATTTTTTTCTTGAGTCAGTTATTGTGCACGTCTTGCCTTGTTTTAACGGAGGCACTTGAGTATAATTTATAGAAAGTTTTTTTTTATTTCATCATATTGCCATGATAAATAAACCTCGTTGCTTTGTATGAAGGAATTTTTAAATGTTGTTTTTTTTGCTCACCGTTCCTGTTAAATAATCAAATCAAAACAAAATTGCTTTAGAAGGGGTAATAATAATAATAAAACGTGAGCTCATTCATAATCATATTTTTTCTGTGGGAATTGCAACACTCGGGTGTACAATTGCTATTTATATTTGAAAAAAATGTGAAGCATTGGATAATGCAATTTGTGCACCAGCAATTTTTCAAAACTACATGTTTAGTACCTATAACCTACCAATGCACATTTATTTACGATTGAGCTTGTTGAACTTTATCATTGCACCCGCAGCGATTTTCTAGCAATTAAATGTGAGCATTAAAGTTCATACCTCTTTATTGAAAATGGATAGTTTAAAAAATGAAATTGTCTAGTGTAAATAAGCAGTTTTATATGAACGAGAGTGATATTATCCATCAGCACTACGCAATTAAGAATTGATCTCATTTAGTGATGGAGCTAGAAACGAGGCAAATTTTGCAATTTAGTAAATTGTAGATGTATAGAACTCACTTTTACACTTTCATGCTCCATGCTCACACATCGAGCTTTATGCGAATGTTTCGAAAAGGATAGTGCACAGTAAAGTGATTCGACTAATTCTAGAAGTTGAGCTAATGCAATCAAATAACATTTACGCCTCCTTGTCAGACCTTAAACTTAATGACTTCATTTAGAATTGATGAGAATATATTGAAACAGGCACTTACGTTGGTAAGAATTTTAAAAAAGCACTATTAGTGCAGGTGCAATGGCCATAATATGATTTTTAAAAAGAATTTTCCAATTTCAAATTGCACTGCACCTACATACCTAAATACCCTACGTGACTTCAACAATTAGAAGTTTTTTTTTTGCAACAAATTAACAATTACTACTTTTATTTGGCGGCTAGAAGAAAGTCAATTAAACCCCTACCTTGCTTTACAAAAAGTAGCTATACACGTGCCTTTTTCCTTTAATTAAATGAGCAGAGTGCAATGGTTTTGTCTTTGGTGACATACAGCCATACATTTTGATATGATTAGACTTCAACAACCTAGCATATTTATGATGATTGGTATTAGCTTTCGGCTTCATAGAAATACTACCGCGATTACAAGTGAGAGATCATAGTATATGCTACAGTCCTGCCATAATATTTTTTTATCTGATAGTAACACTTTTCCCATTTCCGCTTCCATAATTATACGGACACCTATATATACCAAGCTTCCGTCTTTCCATCCTCTACACAAATGCATTCATTATCGTCCTTGTTAAAATATGGTAGTATGATGAAACTACGTCGTAGAGTGGAGATGCACATTATTACAATGCAAAAGATTGGAACTACAAAAAAAACTTCTCATCAAATGAAAAAATTTGCACCAGGCACAGGAATTAAATTCGCAAAAAAATCCTAAGCATAATTTTCCCTTGAGGTCACCTTCAATTTCAATCGGCATTACCACGGCTCGATAATAAAGCCTCTGATTATTACTTAACATAACGTAACAGTCCCGAATTCTTTTTGGTTTTAGAACTTGTTTCTCGTTGCGACGCCGTCTTACATTGCCTGCTTTATGTATATGAATTAATTTTTGTAAGGAATCCTGTTTTCAAAAATTCTTGAACGTGAGTGTAAAAGACCATCGTTAATATAAATTTTCTTTTCAGAGAAGAGCAAAGCCAACAACCATAATAAAAAGAATACGCGGTGACGGTGATAGTGCGCCAGTGGCTGAGGCCATACGACGTGGTTTTCTCTGTAACAAATAACTTCAATTGGAGTATCCAAGCGAGGGATAAAAAGGCACACACGCAAAAATACAAGAACACTCAGCCAGCCAAAGCTTAGTCAAAGCCACAGCACCAGCAAAAAAACTTATTCTGCATAACAACTCTGTAAAGGACGATAAAAAAGGAACATCTTTTTGCACTACCTGCACACACAGCTTTAGTCTCCCCCACGCCGACTTATTTTTCACCTTTCTTCTTTTCCTCTTAATACCAGCTTAAGATTTAAGCTGCTTGGAAGTCTCTACAAAGATGATGCGAGGAATGAACGAAGCACATTACGGTAATTTTCGTTTTTTTTGCACACATTTTTCTTTTTCCTATGATTTCTAGCTACTACTTACTACATATGGATGTATGTATGAAATGATTTTTTCGTATTGCGAGGGTACACATTAGGGGAAAAAATACCGGTTTAAGGTAATGGCATAAAGTGAGATCTTAAATACTGAAATCCTGGCTTTTTGGTTTACGTCAAAAAAAGCTTACAAAAGCCCCGCTCTCGGATGAGATCCAGATTCGCGGAGGAAAAAAAAGAGTCTGGACATTAGTTTTTTTTGTCGTTGATGGGTACCTACATATATACAAGTTCTCACAGTATTGCTGCCTGTCTGTGTGTAATGTGGCCTGTTTTCACCACAAAAGTTACAAACAAATGCACACAAATTGAATGCTAAAAAATCCAATTTAGTCGCTTACAATGGTGTATAATATTTCAAGTGGAATTCCATTGTGTTTTGTAAGCAGCTATCGCCTCTTACATTTGTCCCAGCATGTTTTTCGGTGTTTTGACTGTCGCACCAAGCTCAAGTGGTGTAGAGCTTCTGTGCAAATTGGAAAAAAAACCTTTCCGAACTGACTTTTACTTTGAGGTATGTCCCACATCTGCAAGCATTTTGTCTATTGGAAGAGCTTCAAATGGATGCAATTCACGACTGCATCTTGAAGCCTGTCCCAAATTCAACCTATGTATGTATCTGTCAAGAGATTCATTTTAGTCATTGAACAAAGTGTTTCTTTGACGATTCCCCATTGTTCTCAGCCTCTCCAAAGCTCAGGGAACAAAGTCATTTTAATGTCAAAAACGTATATACATATTCACAGATTTTTTCGCAAATGTACTCAAATTTTGCATAGACCCAAGGTACAGCGTTCCACTACGGCTAGACAATTAAAACGCTCTAATTCGAGGAAACGTCATCCACGCTAAATTATCTGTGCAGACAATATACACATTTTAGGAGAGGAATCAACGAGTGGTTTTTTCATCACGTTGAGCCATCCCCAACAGAGAGAGAAAAAGTAGGAAATAACCATATGGGAAATCGTGATAAGGTTTTTCGAGCCAGTGACAAGTAGCCAAATCCAACATGACATGAATGGGTGATATGCATATGTATTTGACTCACACTCAAAGCCCCAATCATTCCCCCAACATTTTCAATTAAAACATCATGAATCATGAGACATCTTCCTTTTTTATTGTACGAAAAGCTATTTACGATAGTTCAAAGCGTGGCACAGGTAGACACATAGATATGTGCAAACGCACATCAGACAGGCTCGTTTTTATGCGATCCTAGGCTTCGATATAAAGTACAGCAGCGCTAGTTATCAGGACAATGCAGAAAAATAAAAATTAATCAGGGAGCTCGCAGGCAGCATTATTATTATCGTTGTAGTCGTCGTTTGTATCATTATTTATTATTTCACATGGTCTGCGTCGTAGAGCAGCCCTGCGTGCACAAAATACTGAGAGCTGCACATCACACACACAATTCATAATTAGAAGTGTTTTTGTCTGTACAGTTACACGGCTCATTCGGCCAAGTCTAAAAGGTGATAACAAAAACGAATTGTGCTAATTCCATCCATCTTGTCTACTGAAAGCGCAGCGGGGAAGCTCGGCCTAAAGAGGAAACTTGTAGGCTACACACACAATGCGAATTGATCAAACGCTACTGTTTCACCAGCACATTAGGATTTTGACAAAGGAGACGTACCCAGGGCTCGTCGACAGTCGAAATGAAAAGCTAGAGTGAGAGAGAAAATGAGTCCTTTTAATACTGTTAAAATGATTTGCTTCCCCCCTTGTGATTTACTTGAATGAATGAAAATGACCATGCAACATCATTAGCGCTGTAAAGATATAAGCCAAGGAAATAGGAGAATCTTTATTAAAGCGATTAGATGCTTTTCAGGAGTACCGCACTCGAGGTTAAGCAGGGAAAATAGAGAGTTGGAAGGGAATCAGAAGCGCAATCGTTAGCCCATTATTCCCTCACAATCATCTTTTTTTCGAAGTGATTGTATTTACAGAGTGGGGAAGAACTTTTTCTTGAAAAGTCAAAACGACAATAAGTGTACATACGTGATGCACTTTGAAAGTGAAAAGAGGAAAAAAAATGGAAAGGACTTTTTGTCATAAATGTATGGCAATTTTCATTGTTTAAAAAGCCTCATTTTTTCGTATTTTTTCATGTCATCTCTTTTTAAAAAATGATGATGTTGTACAGTAATCATATATGAAAACGGCAAAGTAGCATTTAAGCACGTATAGAGTGATTTTGACGTGTGAATTAGCCAGCCGGCACATTATGGTAATCATCCTACACCCCTTTCTAACACCTGTAAAATGGACCCCATAAATGGAGGGAATATGTGCCCATTGTCCTATCACAAGTCTCTTTTTCGCCGTTTGACATGCTCATCAACTGTCGTGAGGTCCGTGTAAATACAGCCAAAGATATATAGACAATTTGAACAAGTTGAGACCATACAATTTCTCAAAAGGATCATTATTGTTTACAAAAGCACACACTGCTTGCAGCCAGCGCACTATTATTAACGGTAATGAATTACTTTCTATATGTACATACCAGCAGCATCATGAATGGAGGAAAAGAACTCACTGAAAATATAACACAGCAGACGGTTATACATGCTCGGGGCGAAGAAAAGAGATCAAGAGGGGATCACAAAAAAGGAGAATATGATACTACAAGTGCTGCACACAAATATAAATATAGAGATTGTCTATAAATGGCACACCTTGCTCAAATCACTTGGTTAAACCGTCCCATTATCGTTACGTGCCAGGGATGTCATGTCAGTTTCATATAAATATTAATTGAAAGTGGTGTAAGCTGCCGGTGTAAGATACTGCATGATTTAGATTTGCTCTAATTTGTGTATTCATAGAGCGGCGGTGATGGCGTTGACGATGATGATGACCTTAATGACTTATGTATATTCATGATACCATCTTCACTTCAGAAAACTTTAGTGCGTGCAACGCTGCTGTTGTAAAAGTTTTGAATAGTTATTCAAATTTAAAAAAATCTTAGCGGTCGCTCATTTCACAGATTAGTCTATCCTGGATTTTACGAGTGATTTAAACATAGGTCGTGTCATAATCTGCGCAATATTTTGCTGCATATGCTATCTTCATTATTATTGTAGAAAGTCAAAACGCGCCTTTGTTAATGTACTGCGGAAATATATTTTATGGTGGGTAATGTAGCAGATTTTTGTAGAGGATTATCATTACGATTATTCCTATTGAGATACGGTTGAACCTTGAAACTTTAAAGCGGCGTGATTGCTAAATCCACATCACCTACGTAAAGACAGATACATACACAGCACATGAAGATAAAGTTGTACATAGAAATGGACATGAAATTTTTTCCCATACACTATCTCCACTTTTCTTACCCGAAAGGATTCACAAAACGCATGTAAAGTCGTAGATATGAAATTGGAATTGAAATTTGATTACGATGGGATCACATGTAGATGATTACAGTAGAAAAGTGAAATGTTGCAGAAACACTTTTTAAAGGTGATGTGTGGATGTCGAAATACAGGTCATTTTCCCTATATGATGATGAGATCATCTCATGAAAAGTTGAAATGAAAACTGTTTTCGGAGATTTTTCGAGACTGTAATGATTCAACGATGTGAGTTACATAAACCAATGGTAATTGAGGTGAGGTAATTCAAAAAAAAAACTTTATTTAGTGGAATGGCATGCGGGTCGATAAGGAAACAATTGGATGCCAATATGATTACATACATGTGTAAGTAATACACACATATGCAATTCGCCCTTTAAAATATGTTTGTGAAAATGAACGTAACATTTGCCAAAAAATGAAGGATGATATCAGACAAATTTGCGTATATCACCTCAAGTCTTATCCCAAAATTACTTAGATAAGCGAAGAAGAGAGAGAGGAGCGTCAACAAAGTGAAATATATGAGAAAATAAAAGAATACAATCTATTCCCCAAGCAGACTCTTTATTTGAGTCAGTAAGAGAAAACTCATGTGCACATTTCGTTATTACAGTTTTACAATAAAACTGAAAACAGGTGAGCAAAACGAAGGCAGACTGTGGGCACCAATACATGGCTTATGGGCCATCCTGGGATATCAGCTAAAATGATAAGATATACGACTGAGCATAAGTCGGTTTCTAAACCGTGTGTGGCTTCCCTATCCCGTTTTTACTACATCCCTTATCATCCCTTATCTGACTTATGAGTCTCCTGATGAAAATGGGAAGAGTGGGATGAATCAAGAAAAGGAGCCATTTAATGAAACGCTTGGGAAAATAAAATGAAGTATGTGGAGAAATACAAACGTGTAGCATCCCTACTCAAAATTTGTATGGGATGATGGTGATATGATGTGAATCGTATAGCACATTCTTCTTCTCACATTGTCCGACGGGGCCTGCACCACGAGACCACCACTTTTTTTGCGTTCACATTCACCCGAGTTTGAAAAAAAACTATTCGCGATAATTTGTGAGCAGTGGGAAAGGTGTGCCAAAGCCAGGATCAAATAGATTTTTTGGATGATGCACTAGTGATTCCATCCGACTAATTTTTTGAGTGATATAATATTTATACCATAGCGTTTCTAGTTCACCGTTGTCTACATGCTCTTGTGTAAATAAAACTCAAAGTGCAAATATTGAGAGCCCAGTTGGACCCAAAAAAAATTTGTAAGTGGATTATACACTTGAAATTTATTCTAATTGAGAAAATGGTACAGGATCTTTAGATCGGGATTTTTATTACGTAATCGCTGCGGTCATAAAAAAGCATTTTTTTCATGAAACTAGTATTTAACGCTTAAAACATGTTTTACTTTGACATTAGGTATATTGCATGCGAAAGATGATGAAGATGATGTGACATGATTCCTCTATTCGAGATTATTAGCGCTATCGTAATTCAAGAGATTAAAACATCTTTTTGGCAAGTTAGGTAGTATTTTGGCCGGGGTGAAAAAATCTCTTGGCTTCTTGCTTCAAGTCTCAAACGTTAACCTTGCCTCGTCACAAGAGGGAATGAGGAATTACAGGTGTCGAACCTTGTAATTCCTTGAATTTAAGTGTGCAGTTTTTTTTACAAGTTTTTTCTTATCCTGTTTATATCACATATGTATGATATCACACTTTTGTGCATTAATCCGTGATGCGGAAAATACATAAAGTGGATTCATGGTACGAAATGAATTGTCTTGAAGGGAACTCGCAAACTGTTGAGACAGCTATGCACTGCACTTTGCACTATATATGCATACTTTTTATGAGGAATAGAATCAACGGCATCTACCAAAGTTCGCATGGGCAAAGGTCCTCTGAGGAAACAAAATATGTCACGCTTCTACGTAATACTAATGTCTCCATTAGCTCAAAAATGACATCACGTGACGTGACCGTCCACATTGGTAAAAATTTTGTGAGGCACGTAATATAAATCCAAGCTCCATCTATGCATGCATATATGTATATTAGTATATTGGATCCATCCACTTAGAATTTCCCCCTGAAACTGGGTCCTCAGGAAATATATTTTCAAGATCAGGAGGGCGTCAAATAACAATGAAGGGAATTATATCGTTTCATTAAGCTCCCCAAGGTAAACATTTGCTCAGCTTCCTTTATCAGATCAAATTAGCTTCCATTTGCTGCAGGAATACGTAAGGATTTGCGGTTACTTTTTCTTCTCCGTTGGATTGCACTCATTCGGCGTTTGATTGATGAGCACACTTGCTTTTCTATAGAGTGCCCAGCACCAGCGCAGCGGAACTGAGTTGCTCAGCGCGAAACTACAGACAGGCAGAGAGAGAAAAAAATGTGTGTGTGTTTAGGTACAATCTATCGCTTTTGTAGTTAAGCTTGACTGTTGAGTTCTTGTTCATGTAGGGGCAATAAATTGACGAAGATGAAAAAAAGAGAAAAGAATGCAGTCCTGATTGATCAATTGAGATAGTATTCAGAGCTGAAAAAGGCCTTGGAGTGTTATTAATCCTTGATAATTGAATCATTTTCTTGGGGAAGAATGCGATTCTCTCTCTCTCTCTCTCTCTCTCGCTTCGTTCCTATTTATATACATGCTTACAATCTCAACTCACTTTTTATTACGTTCTGTAAGGAGTGTCGGGATATGTGTATATGACGTTCGATTTTAATCTCAACTCTCTTGTCGTGAGTTGCCATGAAGCGAATGCAATAATATACACACACACAATATTTGAAACCTACATGATCAGAAAGTAGAAAGAAGTTAGTTGATTTGCGAAAAAGATGAAGTTTGTTATGTTGTTCATGGACACTCTTTTTGTAATGGCGAATCAGATAATGTAATCATTCTTTACGAGTTTAAAATTGGCCCGTTCTCCCCTCCTCCAATAGTTGGGGCTTTTAATGGCGAGCCTTTTTGATACATTGAATTCCGTGGGCAAACGCCAAACGAAACAATATGAAATAGTTCTGAAATGTAAAGTACAAAAAACCTGAAGGATCAGAAGTCAAGGAAAGAAGAGAGATTTTTTAATGATGGTGCTTCTGCTGTTGATTATGATATATTTGGTGATTCAAAACTATCTGTACTAACAGTCTCGTGTGTTATGTGAGTATTCATTCCTGCCAAAAAAATGCATAGATTCATAATAGTGGGGATTATAAAATTGTTGCCGTTTTTGGCTTCAGACCATAAATCATGGCATTTGGCAGAGACTCACTTGAGGGGCTTAAAACTAAGTTAGGAAGTCATCACGATACAAAACACAAGTTTCATCTGAATCTCAATCTAAGGGGAGAGAGAGAGAGAGAGAGAGGAAAAAAATTGTGAGGAGTAGTGGCGAGGAGAGATTAAAGGTGAGAATGAGACTGAAAGGTGAGTTTCCCATTCTTCTAGGCTTTGTACTCCTTTTAATTAGCAGAGTCTCCTCTTCATCCCAGCGTTTGTTTGAGAGAAATAGAGAGGAGATCTGATGGAGCTTTACCTCCATTCAAAAGAAGGCCTTGACAACACTAGAATTGCACAGCGTGCTTCAGCCTCTATTTTCTCCTCTTGATCATTATCATCATGTCTCCATCAAAATGAAAACAATTGAATTGAGAAGTAGGGATAGGAGGACATAGGTAAATTGAAAATTCAAATGACTCATTTGCTCTTGTAAATGAGAAACCCTTTGGAAAAAATATCTTACGGAGGCTCATCTCACAGCTTCTTTCATGAAATGCAATTTAGCCAAGAAACTGTGCCTTTGTGAAGACCATCGTGAAGACACTGTCTTTCTCTCTGTATGGCGAATGAGAAACTGAGAAAAAAGCTTTCTGTTTTTGTTTTCGATAACATCCCGTTACTTATAGTATCATCATGCGTTGCTTTCTTTCGAGCTGAGCATTTACCTGTTCCAGCAGCAGTAGTGGTGGTCCTGTCTGAGAAATAGATTAGCATTAGTTCTGGGCAAAAAGGTAAAATGAGGCTGGGAAGGGCGCGCTCAACTTTTGTGCGTTGAGAAGGATTATGATTATTATGGATGATATGCAATCTTCGGAAGTAAGAGTTGTTGGCCTCTTTTCACTTTTTATGACTCTTCTTTATGTTGGTCTTTTCCCTTTTATATTGTCACATAGCCTTGTTCTCCTCTCGGGTGCCCTCTGGGAAGATGAGAAAGATTTGATTTATGCATACAAATACCTAAAATGGTAATGGACTTTTGTGACTACAAATAAGTCCTCGTTTTCTCCTAGTGAAGCGTGTACCACTGCTGTGGCTGGTCACAGTGATGAAGACGGCTAACATGAGGAAAAAAAGTCTCTTTCTTCCACCACTTGCCATTAAGATTCCTCTCCGTGAAAAAGAAGGCATCTGAGAAAGAGAAGGAAAAACTTGATGATATCGTATTCCTCTCTCTCTCTCTCTCTCTCTCAAGCCAGCTTTATACTCTCCATGGCGTGGCCCATTCGTCAAAAAAGATGAAAATAACGAGTTAGTCTTCTTCCTCCTCCCTATAAAGTCAAATACGAAAGATTAAGGCAAGTAAGGAGTGGGTATATGTATATGTAGGTATATACGTAGTTTCGGCAGAGAAAATGGAATCATGCATATTCATAGACTCCAGAAGAGAGGAGAAAATCAAGAGAGAAAGAAAAAAACACGTTATTGCATTTTGCACAATCCAACCATGAGCCCACGAGATTGAGTGGATGGTGTTGTGTGTGCGGTAGCTTGGAGAACCAATACTACAATATATTTTTTATAATGGATCCTCTGGCGCTGCTGTGACGATGACATCGCAGCAGGTACCCTGACTCTGCGGGCAAACTTTGTTGCTTCTCTTAAATTATGAAGTGAGGTGAATCATTTCTCCCTTTAGTTGCGAGTTATGCGTCATAAAGGAACATCGAAATATAACTTCAACATTCCCATTTTTTGTGTGGAACTTCACTTTTAAGCTATTGGGAACTGCTCACTTTTTCCTCCTCCGCGGTCTGTGTGAATTTGGAAAGTGGTCCGTATCATACCGTCTTTGTCCTTTTGCCAGAGAGAGAGAGAGTCTTATATAAAAAAAGTCTGTTTATTACTTAAATGCACTGCTTTTGTTTGCAAATGAACTTGTACAAGGAGAAAATGGAAGTGAAAGAGGGCTTTAAATTTAGGGCTTCAGTTCTGAACACTTTGTCATCATATCACGCATTGTGCGATCTTTCTTCCTCCCTATCTGCTCGACGGTCGTCGGCCATGGGGCCCATATGCACGCTCAAACTCATAATTGTGATATTTACGGCAAAAGAGCCTTTTGCACTGATACTGACACTTTAAGGCTTCATCGTCTGCCCTTTAAGTGTATTGTTATTTATGGCGGTGGTTGGAGCTGTGGTGGTCCATGTGCTCAAATTAAACTTTTATACAAGGATGCGTCAGGACCACCATAAAATACGGTGGGGTTCTCCAAGTAAAAAATGAGCTCAAAAGTTTTTGTGCCATCCAGAGACACCCTTAAAAAATTTCTACTGCGCCCTACTGATTAGCTTCACATGATCAGTAAAAATTCTTTGAGTTTCATGGCTGAATTATACATAAAGCATAAATAGCTTGAATCATCATAAAATGCTGAATGGTGAAGGAATAAAATAGCTTGTCCTCCCATTTCACACTTTGTTTACTTGTTTCGATCCTCCCTGTGGCATCATTCGATTAATTTTGAGTGAGATAAATCCCATTTAAATTTGAATTGGCTGATCACTCCCCCGCGCGAAACTTTTTTACGATACGCTTGACAGCCTATTGGGATGGTGATACACAGGCTTTGGTGCTATATGCAAATATGATATACTTGCTCACCTATTCAGAGTTCATTTGTTATTGTCATTCTACTTTACTCCTCGTCAAATAGGCAACAACGCATAATAATTTCCTATATAAATATCAAGTTCCGTTTTTTAAGCAAACTTTTAAACCCTTTCCTCTGCATTACATAACTTCTTTTTGGGATGATTTTATTCTGGTAAAAATTAATTTTGAGGGTAACGCAAGAAAAAAAACTTGTTTTTCGGAGGTCCTTGACATGGGCCATACAGGTAGAATAAGAATTCACTTTGAAATTCAAAGGAAAACGCAAGTTTTTGGTACGATGTCGTGGTTTGAATTTAAATATTGTAATATTATTTGTTCTACCTGAGATCTGTTGAAGAGAACTCCACTTTGCTCACATTGTCAGTATAGGCTGAACACTAAAAGAAATAGAATCGTTTTAAGATAATAAATCAGCGTAAGACTGAAAATGGGAAACGAAGAGGTAAAAAGCCGTCATGCGTTATGCAATGCAATTTATCGTTCCATTCATCCGCTTCATCTGTCTGTCCGGTGTACCATGATCATGAAAAGAGTTTTTTTTATTCTCTTTCCCTCTCCTTCTCTCTCTCTCTCTCTCTCTCTCTCTGAAATTATATTTATTTTCATGTGCGAATGAATACACGAAAATAAAATAGTGAGGAAAAGCTAGAGTGAACAATTGTTGAACATGACAGGAATTTAACATTTTCAGGGGGTTATTATACATATGTACATTAAAAAGGAATGATTTGTTCCTCGTTTCTCTCTCGTGTGCAGATTTTTTCCCTTTGAAAAAAAATCAAAGAATTCCTTTTCCACACATGAGTTTAAACTTGAAAATTTTCGCGGAATGCGTTTCACTCGGAGCCATAGTAAAAGCGACGATGCATGCTACGATATTGTTGAAGTGCATGCATCTGTCAAAGTAATGATGGCAATAACGACCAAAATAATTTTACAGTGGAAAGACGACACACAAGAAGAATAATGGGTTTCACTTCCTCCTTCCCTCTTTCCCCAAAAACCCATGAGTTTTCTTCAAGTGAGGCACAGCCAAAGTCTCACGGGGAGGCTTTGGCAGAAGGAAGTGGTTCAGATAAGGAACAAAGATGAGTATTTCAGTGTGCGTCACCCCTAAAATTTTCTAATGACTACACTAGCGTTCCCATGTTCCTTTTGGCCAATTTACTTAATCATAGAGTAAAAACTCTAGCAAGCTCGTTGAGTAAACAATAAAAGCACCGTATGTATAATTGCATATTTTGAATGGATTGGATCGTATCATCATCAACGTGATCTCCATTTTGCCTAAATTATTAGCGAGCAGCGCGTCACTTACAGGATGCCGTGGCTACACTCCACCAAATTCCCATTCTATCGATTACTTTTCCAGTCAATTATGAACTACGATTGGAGCATCTATGAGAGCTGAAAATAAAGTTGGCACGGTGTCTGAAAGGGAAAATATATGTTGACTTTATGATATCTTCCGGTAAAGCAGGCTCTACCAACAAGAAAAAAAAACTACATGTTTATGTGGTTTTTGCTGAGCACGATGATGAAAATGATTAAAAGTGGGAAAAGTTTCGAGCTGTTTGTGTATGTCTCCTGGTATGAAAACCCATTCATTTTATCGACCTTATGTGTATGTCCCAGTTCCATTGATTCCCCACAAATAGTGGGGAAAAAGTTTGTAGTTTGAGTTTAGCCAATAATGCAGTATATGCCCCATGTGGAGATTTATTGGATGACTTAATTGCAAATGGACAAGATGCCGTGGCCAACTTTCCCTGGAAAAATGGGAGGGTGTTAACGGAGAGAAAAATGGCTTGCTATTTGGTTCCTTCTCGCTGCACTTTCTCTTTCAATTCTATTATGAAATTTGTTTTTTTTGCAAGAAATAAGTGATTTTAGGGTGAACATTGGAGAACACGAGTTTTGAACTAGTGCAATTTAAGATTGACCTTGAAAAATATTGTTTTCGCTTCTTTTCTTTCGCAAATAATAAACAGTAAATTTTGAACTGCCTCCAGCCTATTATTGCATGTAGATTTTGGAAAGTATAGGGAATTATGTAAT
>JAHZMY010001239.1:0-20607 GCA_027743915.1 Seira sanloemensis
GCGTAAGAAAAAATGTGTTGTGGTGGGCGAGGTGAAATACGCAGGATTACACTGTTTGGGTGAATATCATGACTCAAAAAATCGATTTTATGTCCATCTACATTACTAGGTTCACTTTTTAACACAGGTGGATTTTGTTCAAGACTATGGTACATCATAATTTGTTATCAAAGTTTTGCAGCACTAAAACGAACTGTCCTTGAAAATACTCCCAAGAAAATAGATAAGCACTGCAAAACAATTACATTGCTTTGTACATAGTGGGGTGAGGTTGGAAAGAAACTCCCGATAAACAAAACAAACCTTTAATTTATAATACAATACAGATATTACCACAAATGGTTTTTTTTTAATTTTAAGTAAATATTATTGTTAGGTATGTTTTTCAAATTAAAGTAAATTAAATAGCAATGGTAATGACTAGCCGAAAATTCAATGTAAATGCAATGTTTCAGTTTTTTTCATTCCAAGTCGTACAATTTGTATGGCTTTGGCTTTGAGCATGAATTCATACAGGAAAACTATTGGGGTGGTAAGTATGATTATAAACTAATTTTTAATTGTAAATGACTATTTGGAATATACTATGTAGTACGTTTTAGTTAGTATATTTCACAGAATTTGGGTCAGCAACATTTGCTCATGATTCGACAGTCACCGACAAAAGCATTGCAAAAACGCCCCCGCAAACAAATTTACATAATGGATATTCGCCAAGCCAAAAGTGATAATGTACAGGTGAGCTCAACACCACCAGCCCCATTATATATGTATGTATTTCCAGACGTTTAAGCACTCATTTCTGGTTTAAACAATTTGTGATTCTTGAGGATGCAAAAATATGTAGAAAATGACATGAGCTTGTTATGTGCCACCAATGGCAATAATAATGCGATTGACTTGACATGATCATGAATAAGCCGAAAAGAGATTTTTACTTTTCCGCATTTTTCTTTTATTACCAAGCAAAATATCTACAAGCTTGATCAGCTACTGTAATCATGTATGAGAAAGACAATACTATTCGATTCCAATGAACTCAATGCGATATAAAATTCAGATTGAAAATTACAGTATGTTCAGTTCATGTACATAGATATTAACACATAATATATAATCTAGCAGTATTTTACATTTCGTCTATATGATGAGGTGATGATACTAACGCATTGCAGGTTATCTTATCAAATCCAAACAAAAATAGTAATATTGATAAGCTCGTCCAATTTAGAAATATGGCCGATTCAGCACTGAGCACTGAAAAATTGAGACTTGTGCTATAAACCGATTCGCGAAATGATACAAACGCATCGCAGGTTATCTTATCAAATCCAAACAAAAATAGTAATATTGATAAGCTCGTCCAATTTAGAAATATGGCCGATTCAGCACTGAGCACTGAAAAATTGAGACTTGTGCTATATACCGATTCGCGAATACAAAGCATAGAAAAACTGTATTAGATGATGTGGGCTTTAAAAACTGACAAAGAAACGCAGACAAAAAGCAAACCCTACGCAACAATAAGTATCTACAAGTTCAGCACAATCATCTATCTAGCCTCTCTGCCAAAGTGAGCAGACAGCAAATCCATACGAATTCGTAAAATGCTGATTCAAGTTATCAGTGCTTATTCAGATCAAATGGCCGATAAGAAAGTCAAGGTCCTCTGCTTCACAACGGTTCAAATTGTTATCCTACAAAGCCAAACAAGTTCCATTGGATTTACCTCGGTCATTTCATTTTAATTGTGAGGGAATCATACCTAATTTTCTTATATTCCTAAAATTCCAATGTGAGTAACTATGCAAGGAATTTGAGAGGTAGTGTTGCATTCAGCAAAAAAATAATTATTTTGCACATCCCTGGAAATACCAAATGTGTATATTTTTTTGCTAGTCCCGTTACACCCCCCAAGCCGGCAAAAAAAGTATAGTAGTAGAGAAAATCGAGAAAAACTGCTAACTTTACTTAATATGCAAGGCCGAACACTGGGATTCTCAGGCAGCAGTATAAGCCATGCTGTGCAAATGCTTCAAGAATCCTTCCAAGTTTTTCTACTCTTGTAGTGCTTAAAAATGCTGACCGTAACCTATCACAGCAAAATAGAAGTGGCAGGCAGACAAAGTTGTACTTGTGTAGAAATGATTACATAAAAGTACAAGGAACTTGTGTAGTAATCACTAAAGTATCGGGAGCCAGCTCTAACCAAAAACTTTTCTCCGTTCAATTCAGCAAAAAAGAGAAATACTAAAACTTTTTTTCTCAAGGAGAAAGAAAAGGATTTTTTTCTTCTGTTCCTACACTAATAAAGCTAAAATAAAATAAACAGTTAGAACTATTCGTAGGAAGCAGAGCGAACCGAAAACCAGACCAGAACAATGCCCACTTTAAAAATCATGGCGAGTTCTGACAAAACATTATACGTTTTACAGTAACTTGTTATTCCTACACAACCACTATTATCTTACAACAACTGACCATCCATCATCTCCCCGGCCAAGCGCTGGGATAAAACAGTGTACGTATTTTAATGTAGAAACACTCTGAAACATTTAAAAGGGATACCGTTAAACAAGCTTTGTATTCCAATCATTTTTCCATTCATTCCGTTGTGAGTTTTGACAGAACGAGAAAAATTAACACGTGAGTCTCCGCAGCAGTTATAGGAAATTCGTAAAAAAAACACAAGCGGAAAGGATGTAAGCAAAGCGATGCCAGTGATAGGACGCTGCTTTTAAAGGGAAAACAACGTTCTAGTTTTCATACTATCTGTTTATACAGCATATAAATACATGCTTTATGACATTGCAGAATTCAAAGTATGAGATACGTCTTGATATGAAGAAGAAATCCAAGATAAGTAGCTAAACGGGAAAGTCCAGTGTTGCGTTTTTGCTTCTCTAATTTGCGGAGGACTTGTTACCGTTATCTTTTAAGTAGGAGTCTACGATATGCTGGTATACGTTCTTTCGGTGGTTGCACACCTTAAAAAGCATCGGGCAACATGTTACTAGCATCTCTCCATCCATTCAATTCGATAAGCAATGTGGCGCTGAATTATCATTTTAATGCATTGCATACTGTGTTACACTACCAAAGCTTCTACTTGCATGCATATCCACCTAAGCAATCTTTGAAGCTTGGATTACACTCGCTTTTTCGTTTTGGCCGGCGCAAACATGTAATGAATGGTAATTCGTAATTCAAAGTGGCAGCAATTGATACCTTAATTTGAACTTTTAAAACTTTTGAACGCATGCAGTAGGTGATTTGATTTTAGACAGTAGCTATAATACATTATAATGGAATTTATTCTCTTGCACTCTTAATCTCAAATTACAAAGAATACGCAGGGAGTGAATTAATTTAATGATTTGTATTAAAATGTCCACGTTTTATTTTCTACTTATTGTCCCTCTCCATCCGCCATTCGTTTTTAGTTTTATTGCCATTCTCTGGATAATAAGGAACTGATTTCTTACTGCGAAAAATGACGCACGGCAGGATTAAAAAACGCATCCTTATACAAATGATTCATAGCCCATTCATCATTTCTGCCCTTACAACGATTAATATTTTATTTTATTTTTGTGACCTACAAAAATGTTTAGGCACAGACATCCATACCATACCTACATTTGTTTTGCGCAAGGCTCGTAAAATATTTTATTATTATAAAGATGTACTTTTCCATTCACAATAAAAATTGTATTGACCACAATGGGAGTAAAACAAAACAAATTATGTCCTGAACGCAGCATTTCTTTCAGTTTGGAGTTGGACAGGCACATACATATTTATGTACATACATACATAACGGCAACTGTGAATTCAATCAAAGCTGCTCCAATATCCTAAAGCAGTGAAGGGAGTACATGTTTATTTACGCTTCGAGCCAAATATGTGCCTATGATAATGATAGCTTAAGGAAAGATTAGCAGTGATACGAAGCATACATCATAATACAACACACAAAAATTATGTGACTGTGACACTGCAAAAATTAGTAAGCATGATGTGGTTATCCTTGAGACTATCACTGAGTGTCACTGCTATCAGGCTAGACGTAGCAATCTTAAAATAGAAACGTATCCATGTTATTTTGCAACTTTGTTACCTCATCCACACCGCTTCTGGCATTATTGCATGAAGACGTTACGTTACGGTGTACAGATGAAAAAAATCCCAATTCTTTTCAAATTGATTTTTAGCTAACGTCCCAGGCTTGAAAACTTCCTCAAGATAAGTATTTGAATCCTAATGATAAGATAAGCATTTTCAATACTTATTATGCCTGACGTCTACGGAATTTTAAGAGGCAAACACTTATTTCAGCGGAAAATAGCAAAGGATTTTGACTTCCTTCATGTCAACCGAGCTTTGTAGATAGGGTTTTAGTGGAACGTTGAGTTTTACGGCTCAACTTTTTCCTTCTCCTCTCGCAATCAGCTTTGCCATAATTTTGAAATACCGTAGAGAAAAATGAAAATGCATCAACGAAAAAAGAAAACTTGAAGCTTCCTTCATTGGCATTGTACCAAGCACCATCAAAATACTTAAAATGTGCCTATACACTAATGTGAACATGCTTTTGATTTCAAGATATATGTTTCCCTGTCTCGAAGGGTACTCTCTTCTACAGAAACTGCTATCATGAGAAGCAAAACGATATGGCAGTGATAAGAAATCCATCAACTTAATCACGCCAACAAGTGGCACACTAGAGGCAACTTGCAACTCTCTCCGCATCTACCACTTCCCAGTCCATCGAAACGCTCTTGTAGAGTTTAATGCATTTATAATGATCCCAGTTAAAGTTAAATGCAGGCATCATTTACTCAAAATTGAATAATACGAAGGTTTTCCTGAAGGAAGAAGAAGAGGATATCTTATCCGTTCAAGAAATTTTAGAGGAATTGATAAAGCAAAATCATATTTTTTTCCTAAGGTTTCCAATAAGTGATAATATATTTTTCAACTTTTTAAAATCATCATTTTGTCGCAATCTTGTCTCTGCTTCTATTCAACTTTTTGAAACTTGATTTACAGGCCTTGTCTCAAAACTCATAAGGAAACTGAAAACATTTTTTTCTATCTTTAAACTGTTTACTGTTATAATTCGTAATAAATTTTACTGCATTCTGGGAAGATACGAGACTGACTCTGCCTGCTGAATCAATGAGAAGAAGACTATAGTGCCTTCTGCTCTAACCTTATTCCGAGCCATTGAAAAAAGCCCACACACTGTTTCTTTCTTAACGTGAAAGCTTATCCTTTTTCCCTTCTTTCTGGCTTCCTTTCAGCTGCAGAGCTCAGCATCTTTCTTATATATATATTTTAGCAGTACGCATTCTTCGTCGGCAGATGTTTTCCCTCAAGAGCTATTATAAACTACTTCTGTAATAGGAAGGCAATACTACATCTTATGAGTATGATAAAGGAAAACTCTTTTTTTTTTGCTGACAAAAAATGGCTTACCTGAGCACCTAAATACTTCCCTACCTTGAGGTATGCAAAGCCAAAGCATGTTTGTTATTTACGTAGGCATGTCTTTGGTACCTGCTGATAATCAAAAGAGGTATGATATCACGCACAAAACATCCTCAGCATACCTCAATACGTTTCGCTTCAAGAATGAAAAGAGAGCAAAATAATTTATGGTGGTGGTAATGGTACCGTTGTTGCCACAAAATGGATATACATACATGCTTGAAGAAAGAACATGAAAGGGAAGCGGAATCACACATACACACGCTTTGCTCTTGAAAATGCAATGCAAAATGAGTGAATCGCCTTTCCTTTTCCAATTTTGAACAAGTTCCATCAACAGAATTTTTATCAACTTGTCATATCCATTTTTTCAACGTTCCTTTTTACCTCTGCTTCATCAGCAGCGAGCTTGAAATGACTGCGGGTGGATACCAAGGATTAATATGCATACATATTGTCATGCGTCCCAATAATGTAAGAATTGACAATTGTCTATTTGATTTAGCCAATCTCATCATTCTATTGTATATACATATTCATTAAAAACATGTAGGAAAACAAAACACTTGAATATGCATTAAAATTAAATGCCTGCAGTTTGTAAAATTAACGCAATGATATTGGACTAAAAGTGATTTCCTTTAGATTTTCTGACAGTGCGCCCACTGTCAAATCAAACGTTTCAAATAGAAGGTGAAATAATGAAATGAAGGAGCGAACGGATTTTTCCCGAAAGGCATGCAACAAAATGAAACCAGTGCTGCACACACGGCACACAAATCAGACACGGAAACGGTCTGTTGAGTTCCAGGGTCATTGACGTTTGCATACACATACACGAAGACGCTGGCATTGTGGAACCTACATACACCATACAAAGTAGCATTGTTTTTTATGGAAAGGAACCTTGTTTGTCTCCATATTATCCACAAAAAAACCTTGCAATAGTGGTTTTAATCTCCGAGCAACTTTCCTTGTGCTCCACACACATATACAACAATAGGACATTGCAAAACACTTGAGGGATAGGCTTTATATGGCCGTAGCAAAGCTACTGTGAAGTGGACTGATGCATGCTGCCTGCTAATCGAAATCAAGTTTATCCATGCACTTCCAGTGCACCACGAATTCAACCCTTGTGGTGGCTCTAGAAACAATATGCTGACTCCCACTGATTTCAGCATTCATTACCATGAGATCAGTCAAGCCCTCTTCGTAATTATAACAGGTGCGCAACACCTCATCCCGTTTACAAAAGCCGGCTTCTATTGTAATCAGCATGTAGGTATTCCAACACAACACTTGTGATGCTGTGTCTAAAAAGTTTCAATGGGTGCATATTGTGCTCGCATTTGGGAATCAATCTGCATAAATATTAGTACATATCTGACAGAGAGAGAGAGAGAGCAGTACAGCCAGCAGGGTGGATGTGTATTCCATCCAACCCCTGGAAAACATTTTTTTGCTTTGATGGCCATAACTCATTGTGTCACATCACATTAAGACAGCGTGGGTTCTTTGACCAAGAGGAAGTAATTGCGGACGGGGATTTGCACAAAACATTAACTTGTTGCGAAATTTTCGCCTTAGATTAAGGACCTTTTCATGCACGCTTATATATATGGATAAGTAGGACATAAAGGACTACTTAGCGTTCGGGGCTCCTTGATACAAAGTGTAAGCTTCATCTTTGCTGAAGCTGCTCAGCCCGAGCACGCTTTGAGTGAGATTAATGTAATAAGTCATACACTTTTGCTCCTCTCTGCCGTGATTGACTTTACATTATCAGCGTAAGAATTGGTGAAACTTTCATGCAAACTTCCACACACAAGAAGAGCAGAAAGGGAATAATCAAAATGACGTTGAAACAAAGCCTGAAGTTGCTTTCACATTGCAGTGTGCCGTCGACGGAACCACACAAAAAATCTTGAAAACTGTGTTACTTGGTGGCATTCAACTTTCTATGCATAATACTGGGTCTTGTTTAGATCCTACTAGACTAGCTTACTTTCAACATAGGAAAAAACTTTACCCTGGTGGCTACAATGCACATAGTAGAAATAGTGGAGGAGGAGAGTTTCTCAGCCTTTTTAGAGTTTTTACTACTACACAACAGGATACATATATAAAATTCACGGCTTGCGTATAAAATAACACCGTGTATTTATCAGAGAGAGAGAGAGAGTCATATCATTCGCTTTTTTTATCATTTTTTCCACTTTGCTAATGCACTAAGTAAAGAAGCATTACCTGCTGTTTTTTCATCAACATCCTCCTCTACACATAAAGAATATAATGTATGGTAGCACGAGAGAAAAAAAAACTTTTTTTAGCAGCTCTCAGTTTGAACAGAGTCGAATGACTGACAGATCACTATTAGGATTTATTAGGATTTCTGAGTGTACAGTAATAATGGGAGAGGAGTACGTGCTGTCGTCGTGCCTAAGAGAATATAACTCTCTCCTGCTTTGCAATGATGCGGAGGGTAATAATAGCGTTCTTATTACATGCTGAAGTCATTAAGCAATTACGGCTTCATGTGTTTTACAGAAAAATATTGACAAGTCAAGTTTAAAAAACAAACACATAATTTTTCTCTTTGAATATTCATGTGGAAAGTGCATCAAAATATACACCCTGAGCTTTTGGAGGAAACTGCAAGTTTGCACAGCAGTACTAGATATTCGCCACTTACAAGACTTGACATAATATTAATATTCCAATACAATGGACAATCAGGGTTTGCATGCAGAATTGAAAGCTGCTCAGCAAGAACTGCATTGTCTTCATTTGGAACTTGATTCTAGATAAAATGACGCTCAACTCCCCTGGCGAGAAAGTTCTTTTGTATATCCGAGTGGTCATTTCTTGTTTTCCTGTTTGTCTATTCAAAGGAAAAGATACCGAAAAGCCACTAAAATAGAAGTAAAATATTTGCATGAAAAATTATGATGAAATCAGACACCTCACACATAAGTAATATCGTTCTTTCTTGAAAAGATACCGCTAATCCCATTTGATAATAACAAAGCGCATTACTATTTTTTTATTCGCCTTGCTTTTTATTCAAGTAGTTGAAGCTCATCTACTTAATGCCTAATGCAAAAAAATAATATTGCAATAATCATAATTTTCCGACTTGCCATCTCTCTTTGCGAAATACGGCGGAAATTTTGTTTTATAAAAATGAATATTAAAAAGATGCTTTTTCCACGAGGAAAACTTTCATATAAAAATTAATTACGTGTCTTATATACAAACTCATATATTTATTACAGGGATGAATGCTTCCATTTGTAAACTGGCTGGAGCAACGAACTAGTCTATGTATGTACCATATAAGTTGTGGATGTAGTATACATATTTTCCTGTTTCTCCAAAGATCCCAAAAAGTCGAGTAAAGTGAGTGGAATACTACAAAAAAGTCAATCAAACCACCTTAAAGCCAGGTAGGCTGAGCGTGGTGATGCCCATGATGGCAATGGTAATGAGCAATGGTGAAGGTTATTTGGCTAGTCGAGGTCATTCCACTTCTTTTTAACTCAATATGTATCTTTTTAGTGTACGCTAATTTAGCTCGTTCATGTACATGGTCACAAAGTGGAAAGTACACCTAAGGAATAAGTTGATGATATTACTGCTCGTTATATTAAAGGAGCAGCTGTTTCATCCACATGTAATAATAATAAGTGCATTGTGAGATCATCTAATTTCCCTATGAAAGAACAGATATGGAGCAGGAATCACCTCTACTGCATTATGAGCGTTGAAAATGAGATTTGAGGAAAGATTCGATTCAAAGAAATAATGGCATACTACTAGATTGAAATCGCGTAATAAATCGTAACATGTAAATCAGGCAAGATCATACATTTATATTTTCCATTTATGAAATATAATAAAAAAGAGAGAGCCCTCTGAAATAGAATTTTTCGTATTTAAATCGGGTTATGTGCTTGCTTGAGTAACATTTATTTTTATCTTATCTACTTCTTTTCGGTTTATGAGATCCATATTTGCATAATGTATATTTACGGGCTGTGAAATTTCTCGCATCTACTAGATTGAAATCGCGTAATAAATCGTAACATGTAAATCAGGCAAGATCATACATTTATATTTTCCATTTATGAAATATTATAAAAAAAAGAGAGAGCCCTCTGAAATAGAATTTGTCGTATTTAAATCGGGTTATGTGCTTGCTTGAGTAACGAATATTTTTTTATCTTATCTACTTCTTTTCGGTTTATGAGATCCATATTTGCATAATGTATATTTACGGGCTGTGAAATTTCTCGCGGTCCAAATCGGTTGACAAGTTGAAGGTCAGAAAATATTGTGTTCGTTTATTGTCGTATGGCTTCGAATCATAGATTGCGTCTATATCTTGAAAATATTTTATTTTAGAACAGCGGAGGATTTTGAATGATAGACTGCGTATGATTCGTTTCAACAGACAAGACATAAAAAAAATGACAAAAACATCTCATGTTTTCTTTCTGTGCCTGATGAACCTTACATCAACAAACATTTTAATCCTGACGTGCTACTCGCAGTCATACAGTTGGTTAATGTAGTTTCAAATACACGACAAGTTTTGCATCTTTGGAAAAACATGACCTGATGATGATCAGATGAAGTGTCGCATGACATTTATGATGTAACGCGTGGTCTGCTGGTTATTTTTTCCTATACGAAGATATACATATGCATACATGTTTTAATGCGGAATATTACTCCAGAAGTTCATGCTGTTCTGCATGTAATATTTTAATTGTAACAAATTTCTACCTTAAACATGACTGAGAAAATGTGTAAGGCACGTGCATCCAGCCTTTTTCCCAGTACACGATGTGAGTCTAATTGGTCTCTTACACAAGTTTAAGATAGTTCAAGTTTGGAAATGTCTCCCTTTTCTTGGTATGCAGAGCTTCATGTCATTGTCCTTTTTAATATCTCCCTCACTCCCTCAGCTTTCCTTAATATAAAACAAGTAATGAGCCGTACGAGAAGTAATTCTCATATATTATCCGTTTGTATGGCCAAAGATAAGCAGTAGTTTTTTACCATGTAAAGTGATACACACACTCAAAGCATACAAAGTGATTCAATGAATCAATAAAAAAGTAACTACGAATACCGTTTGTTGAATTACGCTTCGTTACCCACAATTTTTTTCTCGCTCGCTACGTTTCCTTCATCTGGCTCTCTCTCTCTCTCTCTCTGGGAGCAAAATAGACAATTTGGGTTAGACAAACGTGCAGGCATGTAGGGGACCGTGGTGGAAGGGAAGCCATCTGGGTTTTGTTTGACTTTACATGTAACACGCTGCAACTTGCAAACCCACATAAATTCAGCTGCAGTGCATTGGTTGGAAGAGCATTTCAATACAGAATGATCTCTTGATAAGGGATGATGGCAGTGTGAAAAAAGAATTCCAGATAACACGTGAGTCTTAGCCTTAAGAAAGCTGAGGCATTTTATGGTTAAACACCAACACAATAAAATATTTTCAACAACGGAACTTTTTCTTCAGAGCTAAATCTATTTACAACAAAAGGCTCGTTGATGGTTGCAAGCCTAAAATACCCTTTGAATGAAGGGTGGTGGATGGAAAATTTAAATTTTTTGTGAAGACAAAATAATGTTTTACTGATAAAAGTCAAATGGCAGCATTTGTTATTATTTTTAATCCTTTTACAAATATTATTGGAGCATCCAACTATTCAAATGAGCATCATGGAAGTGAAATTAACTTGAGTAAAATGAGTCAGCTACGCGGACAAAATAACTCAAGAGCCCCTTTCACTATAATAAGTAGGTATTATGCATGCAGATCTCGAAGGCTTAAATCTTTCTTGGATTAAGATTACTCAATATATTTCTAAGAATGAGTCGGGCAGAGAGCTAAATGCAAAACGAAACATTTTTTTAAAACGCCGGATAGTCAACCCAACACAAGCGAAAGGCCCACTAATCTACCTAAATATGAATAAAACGTTGCAAATGATGACTCATATTTTGGTCACTAATATTTTTTTCAGACAATGAAAAAATAAATTGTGAGAGAGCGAAAGAAAGGCAATGGGATTTTCCCGTGTAAGAAGGCCAAAGAGTAGTTAGTTTCATCATGACTTTCGCTGGAAGCAAGACTCTTCCAACACGTATTTACGTATGTCATGTGGCTATTATTATTGTTACAGGCAAAGTCATCAAGCAAGAGCTGTTAAGTAAACTGTAGAAAGCCCATTTTACAATAGATGTGATGATGACCCTCCTCCTTCCTTGCATTATGAAGGACAAGATGTTAATTGAAACGAGAGTTAGCCAAGAACTTGTAAATGTCAGCAGCACCATCATACCAATGAAACAAATTTTTTGAAGTAATCAATCTTCCGAGTTAAAGTTGCAACTTGCTCTTAAATCACAATAGGTTTCATCAACAATTTGTAGCATCAAGTTTACTCAAATCCAGCAAGATACATGTGTACATATTAGAATACATCGCTACACAATTACTTTGAAAGTCCCAATAGGTACATACATAAGCTGCTGACAGTGTATCATTATTCCATGGTTTAATCCTACGAGCACCATTTATTCCTGCTAGTCATCAACACAAACATAAAAATGAATGAAGCTTAAGAGAAACGCGGTGAAACAGAATGAGGATGCAATTTTTTGCCTTTCTGCTAACCAACATTTTACTCTCAAATGATAAGGAAGCCAACGAGTGCTCTCTCTCTCTCTCTCTGGCAAACTCAAATGTCAGTAAAAGTGAGTGTAAAATATGTTTTCAAAAACTTACTCTCCAGTCATCCCGTTTTCCACTTTGAGCCACTACCATTTGGCAATTGGGTAATTTCGATAAAGACATGCATGCATCAAGTACTATGTATGTATTCACCCAAAGGCATGTACTATTTTAAGAGTCATTTTCACGCAGAAAACCTAAAAATGGTTTTATTCTCCCAAAATCCTAAAGTGTACTGCTGCATACGCTCTCAATGAAGAAACAGTTTAAGGCAGAAGAAAACTTTTCTTTCGAAAAAAATACCAGACCGTTTGCGTGGCATCCAAGCATTAAAAAAAGTTCGGAGAAAAAAATGACTTCTCAACTTAGCACTTATTTCAGGAACGCTATTTCATGGTTTCAATTCTCTCGCTATCCATAAAAATCAGAGAGAGAGAAAAGATTATTCGGGATAGAAGGTTGGAATAGACTTATTAAGGAAAAGACGGTAACAAAAACAGTTCAAAAATGCTAGAAAGCAACGGGATTTTTTTGTCTTTGGAGCAAAATATACTTCTTCTTCTTGGTGAGCAAAAGTATGAAAAAAAGATACTGTAGTAATATGTATGCACACATTGTGCCATGATTCCATTCTCTCATGATACCAGCAACTTGAGTAGTCTTAACACACGTAATATGTAACGCAACACACGAGTAAGTGGAAGCGTGTGTGTGTGAGTATGTATGTGGATCGTTTCTTTTTCGAAAAACTCGCTTTTTATTAGCATGTACTACATGAAGAATATAAAGTCTCTAGGAGGAGACCAGAGAGTGAGAGAGAGAGAAAACCCCAACGTTTGGCTCTTTTCATGCCATCAAAGTAAGCAACACCAGCAGGTCAATGTCTTCGCGTTTTTAGTGAAGCGCATTTTGTTTATTTTCTCACTACACCACGACCGCCACCACCATAAGTTTAGGATTTCTCGATGCATGTGAGTTTGAGAAAAAAAAGTTGATACGATGATATTAGAGCGTCTGATTTGTGGTCGAATGATGACAATAAAATAGAATCTTTCCTACACTTTTCCACGCGTGAATCATTTTATTTGCAGTTCAAGTCAAAAATCACTATTCTTTTGTAAACATGGGTAGCAGTAGTATTTTTTTTGCAAACCTGGGATCATTCACTGATTCAATAGCGGAGATTATTATTATTAATAATAATAATGATATGATAAACAACTTGTTTTTCATTCTCAACTGGAATTAAACAAGGTTAGCCGGTAATGTGCAACTAAACTTTTCCGTTTGAGTTTGGAACGTTTTTTGCTGATTTTAAGGCGGAAGGTGAGCAAACAAGCAGAGCGGAAACTATACCATTCATATGACAAGCAAATTTGCCAACGTAGGAGTAAACATATAACGCTTTATGATCCCGTTCATAATAACTCACGGTCCTAAATGATTACACGATATATTGTCTGTCAACCATGATGTCTTCCTATTCACGTTGTTGTAAACGTTTTTTTTGTTATGAAAATCTGTATGCCAGCAAAGTAACTGTGAAAGGAAACGTTTTCCTTATCAACTTCATGACTGTGAAAGACGCAAATTCCACCGACTGTGAAGAAAATGTTTGCTACTAAAGATGCTTTGTAATTTTCCAGAATTAAGCCAACTTTTGAAAAATGCAACAACTTTGTGTACGTAACCCCGGGGGTGTGAGCATTTATGTAAGTACAATTTCTGCTCATGAATTTCTACTGACGTGCCTTGACTAATAATAATGATAATTTTGAAATAAGATGTACTAAAATATCAGTCTCTGTGTTCGGTTTTCCCGACAGTCTAACTGAAATTCATAGTGCTTGCATTAAGCCTCTTTAAAATATAGACTGGCTTATGAGGAAAAAGGAGGAAACAAAAGTTGGACTGGAGCATAATAATGTGAGGCTTAAGAAAACTTTCAAAGACAAGGGAATAAAGTGGACGGATGTACTGCGGAAAGAAAGCAGTGTTTGTTCCACTACTTGTTCCTTCTCTTTAGCATTAAACAAGTTGAACTAAAGGGCATCGATCGCCCATCAAGCTCACTCTCCGTTTCTACTCATATACTTTGCCTCTTGCATCTATAGTCTGAAGAGTGAAGCAGGAAAGCCTGCTTTCAGCATTCCAGCGTGTGTGCATTCACAATAAACATAGGTACATTGTATTAGATTCTCGATCTCAAATAACATTTTTGTAAGCCAGTTTGAGTCTAAGCTGAAAATGTGGATGATATAACAATATTCATCGCACTTATACACACATGGCGGATCAAATATTCCAAGAAATGTTATTCTTTCCGCTTAGCATCAAAATACAACTTGAAAACACGCACACTGCGTCAGTCAGAAACAGTGGAAAATGTAATTGAGTTTTCTCAACTTGGGGGAAAATATGTGCTGACTCCTTTTTTTTACCTTGCTTGGAATTAATACTTGTGTGTATACCACTGCAGGTATAGTAAATTCTAACATGGAATTAGTCCCTAAAAATTGAAAACTGAAGCAGGAATTTTTTTATGGAAAGCATCTGGCTTGCACTTTGAGCCATCCGCCCACACTTTGTGTATTAAATCAACCGATGCAATGAGGTTTGAATTACATGGAAATTAAAATTGCGAATCCACATTGACCGGATATCACCTGGCTTTGCAGAGATCAAATCCTGAAACCTCAAACCATAATGGTGATGATGATGATGAAGATAATCGGCATATATTATCTCTTTCGGAATGCAACGGAAAAACCTTGGTCATGGCTTTAAATTCCAGAATTCTCACGAACCAACACGCGCCATGTGTACGACACCTGCCTGGGCTAATTTTGATTTAACCACTCTTTCCTGGTAGTAGGATAAAGTTTTTCAAATTCGCTTCCAATAAAAATTCATCCACGACAATGAGAAAAATGTCTGTTATGGAAAAAATACTACATTTTTTCATGACTTTGCATGAAAACTCCCGATGAGTGACAAAGGCGTCTAATGTGAAATCAATTTTTAGCACCTACGTCCTACCTCTCATAAACATGCATCAATGACAGCTTTTATATGACATTGGATCATTGTCATTGCCACACTCATAGCATCTTACACATTTTTTTATTGAAAAGGGAATCAATCTCAATGAATAAAACAATAATGGTGGAATTCGGTGCAAAGTCAATTGAATATTAGGTATGGAAAAATTGAGCAATTATTCCCACAGAGAGGCCAAAAGTCAATATATGTGAATATCAAACAAGGTCAAAAGCTGTATGCACCGACATTGAAAACCAGTAGTATAGCTTCTGATCATGATGGCCTTAAGCCAATCCGTTTGTGAGTTGTGAGCTATATCGTCACTTTTTTTTAAGATGGCCAAACTTACACAGAAAGGACCTTGATTCACAATTTTTCCTTGACGTGTTTGTCTCTCTCATCTGTGCTGAACAGCAGGTAAGATTTAATAAATTCTACATTTCATGCCTTTTTCACGGATATTATGCTTTGGACTTGACTTTATGGATTCACTTTCATGAAATAGTATGCATATTACCTACACGTAAATAGTACGTGCGCCTTTCTTATTCATTGACTCTCTAAGACCAAAGCTTTCGAAAATAATGTAGCCATTTCTTCAAGTTGAGTCGTAGTTTATTGACTTATTCAATTTCTTAGCTTTTATCAGAGGAAGCATCACTTTTCACAGGAAGGATGAGAAAATTTCATACAGACTGAATACTTATTTAATTACATGCAAGGGCCTTTAAAATTGTCTTTAATAAGATAACTTATAACCAGCACTAATAAAATGGATTAGTCAATCGACATTTTTTACCTTTGGGCTTTAGAATTCCTCCTGGATTATTTATTTCCTCGTGAATGATTTCAACATCGTCATCATCCGCGCACTCATCGCCCTCAAAGAAGCCACTCTCGTGGTCTGATTGGGCACCCATCTTTAACTTGCTCATATATAAAAACTTTCCCTTTAAAACAATTCCACAATCCCTTTAAAATTCAGGGAACGTCACAATTATCAGAATAGAAAATATCCCAAAACACGGATTTATCTACGTAGTAACGAAAGAAGTATGTATATATTCCTTGTTTTATTAACTTTATCGCAGAAAGGAAATTAATTTCCTGCTACTACACTACACTCAATATGTGAGTACCNTATCGCAGAAAGGAAATTAATTTCCTGCTACTACACTACACTCAATATGTGAGTACCAACAAGCCCACTTCTCGTGATTCGGTTCCTTAACTAAGACTAACAAATCTACTCAGGTGGTGCATATGAAGTTTTTTTGTTCACTTGAGATTAGCCAGCTTCGTAAAAACCAGAAGTCATATGAAAGAAAGGAAATTTTCTTGTGATCCACAAAGATGTCATGATAATGAATTAAAATTGCGTAGAAAAGTCTTCACAGACAGCAGCACTGCCAAGCAGGCAAAACCGAAGATTGCATACTGTGAAGTTATTCATAAGAGTGAAGAACAGGTAACTTACCACAAGCTTTTTCCCAAGCACAAATCTTTCCACGCAGTTTGGATATAGGCACAAATTTAAACTTTCCTGCAGCCAAAAAACACACGCTTCCAAAATAATGGATCTTGATTGAACTGATCCTATGGAATTCACTTTTTTTAATGCACAAAAGGTAGTAGGTACGTTACAATAATTTATTGTAAAATGTAGATGAAGTTATATTATGCAGTATGAGATGCTATCAATCATTTAAAAAAATGATTTCACTTTTGTACAACCAATAGCACCAATTCCGTTTCCACCAAAACTTTTACGTAATAAATAACTTTTTTTTCTTCCAAAGGTGAGATTTAGTTTGACAGTTTCAATGCACCTTTCACTCTCCGAGAAAGTAAACCGTTATTTCAACACAGCACAGTGAAAAAATAGCTAGCGCACATGTACTGAATTGCTTGCACACAGGCTCTACATAGATGTGTTCAACTCGGAAGTCTGAAGCTTTCTGACAGCAAAATGAGGTTGACTACTACCAGAACTCTCTACAATCATCCACATTGGGTCTACATTGCATGATTCTGCATTATCATTGTGAAGTAAGCTTGGTACAAGCCCACTGGGCTAGTCCATAACACAGTGGTAAAGTACGGTTAGGATGACTTGTTTCTTAGAAGTTAATATAGCTGAATGCTTAAGTTCACAGGCAAGAGCTTCTCATTCTCTATTATCCCATGTGCATACCTTCGTGCTCATGCTGCTGTCTCACTTGAGAAAAGAAAGCAGAATGTTTTAGAGGCTATTGTAGCACACAATGTATAAAAGTTGTGTAAGTTGCATACAGTTATTCCTGAACCGTACTCGTGTGGACAAGCTTTGCTCGAGTATGTTCAATGCTTTTATGAAGCTTATTGTAAGAATGAGAATAAATACAAAAATGGTGAAAATGATTAGTTGGAAATGGAAATGTATTCACGACTTGTATTTAAATGTATGTACATATTTATTCATGGTCGCGAATAAATTTCATATACCTGTCCTGATTGGGCGCATTATGGGTTTGGAAAATTTTTGCAATAAAAAACTCACATGATCACTCGTATTTATAAAGGTATTTGAGAAGGGAGTGAAATACAACAAGTATTTTAAGCGCTTGAATATTGGTTCAAGTATTTGGAAAGTAAGAATGATTTCATGAGAACAAGAGTATTTACATACAGGAAGTTTACATGTGAATATTAAAATTATGGAAAATATCCAACTCGCCATTCATTTGTTTTCTAAATCTCATGAGTCCATATGAAATACACATGGATACTGGGGCTTTCTTATGTAATACAATACAGCGATATGACAGTTTTTGGCTTAGTGTTGTAATCTCTATGGGCGTTCATAACATGACATAACAAAATATGCCTGTTTATTTCGTGTTTCATTTCATGTCCATCTATCCGATTTCATAGAGAAAATGGATATCATTAAGAAAGTTTTACCTTCACCTTTAAACAATACAGAACAAAAACTACAAGATGACAAAAATATTATTCGGAGATGTTGGCCCTTCTTTGCATGGCATTTAAAGGCATAGGTCTATATCCCTCTTTAGAGAGAATGAGAGCATCTTATAAACGGGAGCCACTGCTGGCAGAGAATGCCCTAAAAGCTAAGCCAGCTGATGGCATGAAGCACGAGGTCTTCTAAAAAGTTGAAGTCGAGGAATGTACGCGTGCATGACACAAAGAGAACGATCAAGAGTCCTCTATCATGAGTTGGTTGATACATATGAAAGCAACTTTTCACATTCCATAATACAATCGAGCTTCTTCATTTATCTCAATCTTACTGGATTAAAATACTTTTGGTTTGGCCATTTCCTTTGAAGAGGGCTCATCCAGCAAATTATCAATAATTAATTTACGACTTGGGTATGTATTTATGTAATGTATTGAGAAAGTAATGATAGTTAATATCGGGGTAAACGGAGATATTTGACACACGGGTAATAAAAAGAATATTTCCACCATCCCATCTCTTATAATATTCATCCTTGGAATAAAGCCATAAATTCCCAGAATCTTTTCAACAAGATTGGTATAATTTCCCATGTGAAATAATCAATCGTGTTACGTAATATTTTAATTATTAGAAACTTAAGCCTCAGAGCCAGATAGTACCAATTTTTTTCATCAAAAGTTATCAAATATGTGAAGTGGTCAGTAACAAATAAAGCATTTTTTCAAGCTGCAAAGAGGTATCTTGGGACTTTTTCAAATTGAATTTGCAAGGAGCCTCATACTTGAATTTTATGTAGATAAAGATCAATAAAATTCTGGCAAAACGATTTCAGAAATCATATTATAAATGTAATGTCTCAAATATAAAATTTAAGCCTATTCCATTGATTAATGTGTTGGAATATTTAGTCTAAGAAAGCGTTATTGTACTCTCCCAAACACCCATTTTGATTCTCAAAATTATGTAGGTGATGGCATGGTTCATATTTCCATTATATGCCAAATTCTGAACGCTATTAAAAATTCAGGCATTCGCTCTCTATTCAAGTATTGACAATGGGTGCAAATACAACGTATTATGCATCCTCCAAGGTTAACTTTCTATTTCTTATGCTATTTATTTATTTCTTATCTGTCAGCTATTGAAATGTAAATAAAAATGCAAGATTGGCATTTTACATAATTCATGTAAGTGCAGTCTCTAAAATCAAACTTTTCTCTTTCACATGAGAATATGCAAAACTACATAAGGTATTAATTGTACTAGTATTGTAATTAAGATTTTGCTTACCGTTAGTCAATTCGATTTTGACAGAAACAAATTCAAATTCGGCTTCCTTGGCATCTCCATCAAACGTTTCTGTTGCACTCGACGTGCTCGGAGTGGGTTCCTGCTTGTAATTGTATTTAGCTTTTGATTTTGGAGATAGAAACACGGTGGTGTCGGACTTTTCAGCGACTTTGGATTGATTATCTTCTTGACATTTATTGACTTTTCTACGAGAACTTCTTTTTGGATCCATGTTTTCTATTATTATTACTATTTAGATTTGCAGTAACTGGATAGATATGTCTGTTTCAAAAATAGCACTTTGGTTTTTTGGTGTTTGCGTTTAGAAATTAACAAACTAAATGTTTCTTTAAGGCGTTTTATAATTTGTCTTAATTTGTCTTTACGATTGACTTTCGCAGTAGTGATTAATGTGTGGCAAATATTACATTTAGGTATGGAAAGTTTAACAAGGTGAAAGTAATTCAAGGGCTTATAATTTCTTTTATACTATGAATACATTTACGGGACAGTTTATGCGATAAAGTACTAGCTATGATTTTTTTAAATCTAAACTTTCCACTATTTAATTTCAAGGAATCTCTCCTAAAGCACCAAATGGTTACAGCACCAGTAGTTTATGGCATCAGCTCCTGTTTAATAAAATTAAAAATACACATTTATAGCATATTTTACAACAGTGTGTTCAGTAAAGACACACTTAATTTATTTGATATTTAATCACTTTAAATTTCATGCATGTGTACGAGTCAAATCTGATTCCGCTCATTTCTGCTCTATATCCGGATTAATCATATTGCTCATGTTGAGTCAGCACCACGCAGAAAATGTATTCCTTGCAAGCAACCTATACAATGTGAAAATACATTGTTAACAAAAATTTTATGCAAAAATTTGTATTATGTTAAATAGAATTTTGGAAAATTTTTGAGTTACACAAAAATTAATCGATGATATTTCTCAACATTCCAAAAAGTTCAAAAACCTTAAATCTGATGTATGCAAAACCGTGAAAGTGCTTACCTGCTACAAATTTGTAATATGTATTATGCTGATTCTTATC
>JAHZMY010001241.1:0-15846 GCA_027743915.1 Seira sanloemensis
ATTTTACCGTATTTCTCACAGCACTAGGTAATACGGCACCTTTCCATGGCAAAATTAGCATGCCTCCTCTATAGTCGCAGATTTTTGTAATGCGATGGGCAAAACGTTTTTCCCTGTAAAAAGTGCAAAACTATCCAAACCTCGTGCTACATTCATTTCATCAACCGTATCGACATGCCCCCCGCCAAATTTTGCGACGTTTACATTGTATACATACAAGACATTGAACTCTTAAAAAGATTTAGGCAGCTGGGGTTCGGTCCTCGAAAATGATGGTTACCAGATTGTACCAGTGACTTCTAATTTTAGTTTTCGTCGAGTCGAAACTTTGTTGCGCCCTAAACTCGTATGGTGCCAAATGGCCGATTCCCCAACCAGATTAATGTAATATGTGGGCAAATCTCAATGCTCCAGCCAAACTGAGACCCCTATCACTTGTAATGAATCCAATAGAAGGTTTGGACATTTGGAGCTTTAACCCGAGTACAACCTTTTACCAACCACACAGGGTTATACAGGTATTTGGGAAAAATTCCAATACTGCCTATATGCATTTTTCTTAGAAGCAGAATAAAGTAAACAATTACTGATAATGAGATGTAACCGTGAAATTAAATTAAACAGCTTCAAACATAGTGAAACTCTTTGTTGAACGCCATCATCGCGTGACGTTGCATACTTTGCATATTCGTATCGAACAGGTGCACTGTGGAAGTTGGTGTTAACGCTCTGAAATTGTAATGGTAAAAGTTGGCTGGTATATAATTTCCTAAAAGAAATGTTACTGCGAAATTCCATGAGGGAAATACCGGAAAATATAAAACACAAGCAACCACGAACCGAAAACTAGCAGAACCGCTCGAGCAAAGCCGTAGCGTTGGAGTTTTTCCCAGCCACAGGTTTTTCCCATTGGAATGGGAAGAACGCTTTTCACGGGACATGTTCATACCTGGCTAAAACTGCCCAAAACGTACACTGTATGCATTATATTATTGGTCTCACAATGCCCCCAGCCATTGAGTTTATCCCATGCTTTATATTGTGTATATATGGTACTGAAGTTTTGGGCGGTTTTGGGCAACTAGGTTCTGGACGTCCAAAATGGTAGATACCGGTATTTACCGGTAAATACCAATTTTAGTTCATCCCCGATTCCAACACTACGATAGCCGATCAAGTCACGTTTTCTATTTTAGCATTTTCTATACGGAAAAACTTCATCAAATTTTATAATTAGGATGTCGGCGGTGCTTCCTTATGTAATTAAAATTGTAATTAGAAATCTAAAAATTGTGTATTGGGCTTCTGCACAACAAGCCATCTAATCAAAAAGTTCTTATTCCAAAATTCTGAATTTTAAGCTATGTGCAGTGTGCAAAACGACATTACATGAATATCCGTTCAAAATTTCGAACCGAACATATCTTTGAAAGCACTCAGAACTACTGTTTTCGACGGAATTTTTATTTAAAAATCGTACGATGAGAAGATGCAGTGTTTCGGTGAACAGTGAAGCAGTTTGATTACGGATTCGTATAATTTTGCTTTCTCGACTAGACAATAATAATAATTGAACTTACAAATTGTAGCAAGATCAATAAAACTCCACAAACTGGCCATTCCAGCCAAGCTTTGGCCACCTGAACAAAAAATTCGTTGTTTTCGTGCTCCAAAAATTTTTGATTTTGAAATTTTTGAATGCACCAGTCGATAGAAGAACATCGTCACATTACTTTATATTCTTAGTCATAGTTTTAATATTTGCTGTAAATTGCGATACAAGTCTGCTGCCACTCCATGTTAAGTAAAGGGAAGAAAAAAATTCCTATGTAATGCATATTCCAGGTGACGTCAGAATATTCCAATAAAATTGAATTGTGGGCCTACGTTTTTTACAAAACTTTTAGCGGCGTCGAACCGAAAATAGGAACGTGTCCCTACCTCTTATACATATATACATACCTTGATTCCAGCATATATGCTTAAGAAATAAGAAGTCGGCAGCGTATAATAGAAGCTATTTAATAATTTTATAAGTAATCTTTTACTTATGTACCTAGCAAAAACTGCTGACGTCAACTTTAAATTAGCAAAATTAGTTTTAGCACTATCAGTGTCTACCAGCCTACCTACCTACTCAAAAACAATCCTTTTATGTACACGTTATAGGTACTGGCTGGCGATTTGTTGGAAAAACAATTCCAATGTAGTGAGGTAAATTATTAAGGTCCGACTTTAGGAGGTGCTTTTGGTTTTTGGTTTGTCCGTGGGTCTGTGAACACGATAACTCGACAACGGTTTCGAATTTTTGAATGGGGTTTTCGGTAATATGTTCAGGGGAACACAGGTAAGAACCCTATAGAATTTGGGCTCAATCGGTTAAAGTCTTCATGGTCTACGGGCCGACATTGGCTGTAAATGCGCATGGATACAGTTAAAAGATATCATATTTTGGCTGTGTACGAACTCGTATAAGCTCATTCCAAGTTGGTAACACCATGTTACCATGCATCAAAAAAATTGCGTTACTTTTCTAAAAACTAAAGGTTGCTTTGGAAAAAGGCCCAACCAGAAATCAATGTTCCACCCGCGCTACAATAACGTAGCAAACACGTCACATACGTGTAAAATGCGTGTCAGTGAATTTTATGTTGCATTCTTGTTTCTTGCCACGTAGACGCCACGCAGATCATTTTTGCAACAGTTTGATATGATATGTGTAATTGGTGGAGATTCCACGATCTCAAATCACTTAGCGCTCAAAATGCTTGCGTTGCATTTCATCCACTGTCAGATTGTGTTTGCCGCCTTGCATCAAAGGCAGGATGAGTATAACTCTGCGTTTAGTTTTGTTTCATTTTTACTCGACCAAATTAAAACAGTAAAATTAGAGAAACTTCTGCAGTTAAGTAAGTTGTAAAATAACTCTGTGTCTTGTTTAGAGGTCAGATTATCTAGTTAACGTGACCTAAATCTTAAATCAAAACTTAGTGAATTCGGATGTGTATACAACCAATTGCGGCCTGAAGACCAATCGATTTTACTGGTGCTAGTTTTTGTTTTAATACCTTCGTAAATTGTTAAACAGCTACTTTATATAATCCAAGTGACATTTATATCTAATTATTGCAGTTTAAATAATAAAAACTAATTTGAAATTCAAATTACGCTATGATTGTTTACTTTTGTCGTAATGCATATTGAGCGCATAGTTCTCGCAAAATGTCACGTAAATGCTTCATTTATGCAACCTAAATCTAACATTCTTGCAACGCAATAGGCAACGTTGCAAAACCGTGCACTTTTCAGGTGCATTTCACGCATAAACTGCGGCCAAAATACACGTTGCTTACACCGTGATTTGGTAACGTGAATGCAGCGAAAACTTTCTGGTTGGGGTGTACACCGAAGCGGAAGTGCTAATGACCCAAGTGCCCTACAACTCGATCCTATTTTTCATCATTTTCTACGGTATGAAGATGGGCATGTACTGCTGGAACTTTGCAGACATCTTTACCGTCATCATGTGCCGCGCAGTATCCTTCAAGTTTCATCAATTTGACATGGAAATCAAGCATTTTCTAGACTACAATGAGAAACTGTCGGAGCTAGACATGGATAAGGTTCCACCAAAAACAAAGGACAATGTCATAGAAGAAAAGTCTGAGTTTTCATTCCGCAAGAACCCTTCGCCAATCCCAAAAGGCAAAGTGGCCCTTGAAGAGGAGCCCAACTTTAACGTGGACATCTTCTGGAAAGAGAGTCGGAATAAGCTGATGAAGCTCTGCTTTGTCTCGGACGAAATTACACAGTTCGTTGGTCCACTCGTAATGGGCTGCTTTGTATTTAATGTGCTCCTACTCATTTTGAAGGTCGGCTAAGCATATTTTTCTTGATTAGTGTTATCACGAATAAGTTTTGCACCTGGCAGTTTCTTCACATGAGTTCACCGCGATCATAAGTTTTCCAAAATGAGGATTGAAATGCGGTTGAAAGGCACCAGATAACAGACAATAAAGAGATAAAACCTAGCCCTTATTTGGTACTAACATGACAAAAACTTTTAAATAGATGAAGCTATTTAGTGTTTTTGAGTCTAAATTAGTTGCTATAAATTTAGTAGGAAATATTTTTTAGGAAGTGAAGCTAGGAAAATTATGTTTTGAATAGCATTTTTAGTTTACGTGTGAAAATAAGCTACCTGAAAAAATAAATATTGCGGAAAAATTAACTCCATGGAAAACATATTTTTGGAAACAATTTCGTAGACGAGAACCTTCGTGTTAAACTAATCCGGCTCACTGTGTAAATAGTAATGAAATGCAGTATGCTTGAAAGTGTTTTAATTTTATTTCTTAGGTTCTGGAATTCTTGTATGACGCCAAACTGGCAGACACCTCGGCGTACAGCGTCTACATCTCCACTGTGCAAATAGGTCTGAGAGTCTTTCTGGTAAACTACCACGCGTCCAACATCCATCATTCCACTGAGACCATTGTCAAAAGAATCGAAACCTCTGCGGATTCCGTGTATACGCACTCGGTAGTAATTATTAAATTATATGTTTAATTTTATTTTACTTTCTGTCATTTGATGAAGTATTAAGATGGATGCGCGTTGTTGTAAAGGCAATCCGTCTGGAGAAAATGCTGGAGCGTCACCCAGTCGGCGTGACCATCTTCGGGATTCTCCGAGTCACTCGGCAAATGTTTATCACTGTGATTAGCACAGGCATTAGCTTCGAAATCGTCCTGCTTCAGGCGATGGGTGCCGGGAATGCCAAAGTAACCAGCGACATTGGAGAATGCGAGTTGTATCAGTCGTTTATTAAAAATTGTCAGGTTGCCCCGAAAGGATACAATGGAAAGGGAATTGATACGACTGGCATTTTAACATAGCTGAAGATAGTTTTAAATACGCAAAGATCATCATCCTAGCTACTAAAGTTTTGAAACAAATGCTACACAATTGTTCTACCAATAAACGTAGATATACCTATCTAAAAACACTTGGATTCATAAAATAAAAACTGGCCATTTCGCATTGTTCACTTAGCATTTGAGTGATCTGAAGTTAAGATAAAATTGACGACGATTATGAAAGAATAAATAATACAGCATAAGTTATAGCAGGAGAGGTGTGTACATCTCGTCCCACGACGATCTCCAAATGGACACCGATGTGAAGCCATACAATAGCCCCAGCTTGACAGTCAGAACCTTTTTTGAAAATCCAGGGTTATCAAAAGGAGCAGCATCAAAAACAGACATTTAAATAATCAAGTACTAAATAAATTCGTCGCTTACCCCAGCCATAATCTTCCCAAAAGTGAAGGCAGAAATGTCGCGCAGATCCCAACAAACCGTTGAAACCTTTCTACTTTCCTCCAAAATCTGGTTCGTTTTGGCAGCCGAGTAGATCATAAGGATCCCACAGACAAGCGTCGCCACTCCAAGCACGACGTGATAGGAAAAATCCTGGAGAATTTTTCACCAAAAATTAATCAACCGTTTTAATGACAAGCTTTTATAACAACTTACCAGTGCCTTGAACACCTTCCTTTCAAATATTTCCGGATGCAGGAGCACAAGGACCATTAGAAACGTAAGAGAAGAGACGAACGTGGATGTGATGACGGAGACGAACATCAGTTCCATCCAAATTCCTGGACAGTCTTCGTGAACTCGTTGAGCACATCTCTTACACTGTCCATGCAGGGCTCTCCAGTCCGATGCGAAATGGGAAATCAGTCCTAACGAACACGCGACAAGCCCCAAGGCCTACATATATAAAAAAAAGATGCCAAAAAAATTTGCGGCATTTTTATTTAATTAAAATTACAAAAATTGGGACTCAAATGTTCTTATTAAGCTAAGTTTGCCAATACTTACCACGATACTGACTTTCAATATGCCGGCGCCCGACGACAGATTCGTGGAATTGACGCGCATTGTGACCTAATACATTCTAAAAGAAACCGAGACAGGGTCGTACGAAGAATCTAAGGACAACGAGTACTGTCACTCGCGTTGATTTAATTTCAATGTCATTAATTAAGAACTACACTTGTTTTGAAAGTTGAAGCCAAACAGTGTACTAGACAATTTTGGCTTTTTAAATTTTTAAGCTTTCTCAATCAACTTAAGCTACACAATATAATCTATTGTTTCTTCCCTCCACGGAAAAATGAAGTTTTTTTAAGAATGAAAAATCATTCTCCATTGAAATTTGCTTTTTTTGTCGACCAGTGTAAGTAATAGTAATAATAATGTCTCTCTGAAAATTTAGCTGTTGTGCATCTGAAATAGGTCTGGGGATAGATATAAAATCCTTTTTCTGCTATATTATTAGGAAAATGCTTTTATGTCCGAACTTGAAAATGCTGGACATGACGAAGTGTTGGCATTTATAAAAATGTGCATTACATGAATGATAGTCACACTTTTACACGCTTACTTGGAAGCGAGGAAACATCAAAAACGAAATAAACCACTTGAGAGAAAAATCGATTGGTCTTGACAAAGAAAGTGGGATGTTTGCACACTTTCGGTGGTTTCATGGAATATGGACAAAGAATTAGGAATGAATATAAATTCCAATGAAGTTGGGCACGTATAATGGTTTATTTCTTGTCTTTAATGCTTTGGTGTAAAATACATTTGTTCCAACCTCACGTATTTGTAGCGGAAAATGGGATAATCCTTTCTTAATTAACATTAAAACTTAGGCATAGGCCATACCAAATCGAATCAGTGCCAGATAGCCCCAAAACCCACTTTGAGCGCGTCTTGCGACTAATTAAAGAAACATCTAATCAAGCCAATAATTTATCTGGGGTTTTGAACATCGCTATTTATTGCTTAAGTATTTTAATCACGAATCCCCTCCCTCTACCCCCCAAAATCCATCCCCTTTAGTCTCCCTGCGCTCTGTCCGTAACTTTTTGAGATTGCCATCTGAAAGTGCATGTCGAAAAACGTCAAGTCTAATCGAAATTTGTTACGGACAGAGCGCAGGGAGACTAGTAGGGATGGGTTTTCGGGGGTAGGGGGAGGGGATTTGTGATTGAAATATATCAGCAATAAATGGCGATTTTCAAAACTACGAATAAATTTTAGGTTGACTAAATACTTTTTTATAGTGGGTTGTCTACAAATCTGCAAACGTAGGTTCGACGAATCTTTTGTAATTTTTGCAATAAAGTGCCATAATTTTTTGCCAGTTTTTAAGATAAGATGTATTGTCATAAAACAGAACCTCGATCAAAGGTACATATGTATTACACTGTCGGCATATATGTCAGAAAGTTACAGGACACTGTTTATTTTTAAACAATCGCGGAATTTGTATAAGTTTAATGTGTCATAAATCAATTTGATATTTTTTAAAAATGCTACTTAAAGTAAGAGACCTAATGCATAATCAGCAGCCCGAGTCTGCTAATCAAGCCCCACAGACCATGATTTGATTCGCCTGAAGCATTTTAAAAAATCATTCGGCAAAAATGAAGAACGCGTTGAGGTAGACAAAAGTTGTTCCAGCAAATCCTTTGATAACAACACGTGGAGCATAATTCATCAAGCAATTAATTGGATATGAAATGAACGAGACTGAACATCCTGGCAAAAAACATGCTAAATTAAGTTGGCAGTACTTTAGTAAGATTTATAGAAAGGTACATTTGCAAAAACAACTGGCATCGGGCAAAAGTAATGGGCTTGCATATAGAGAGATGCATATCGTCGGCGTGAGCTGCAATAGCACTAATTCCTTTTTTGCAGACAGGTAAAGGCACCAATTCTTTTTTTTGCAGACGTGTAAAGGCACTAATTCCTATGAATTTACATTGGAGTTAGTGCCTTTACATGTCTACAAAAAAGGAATTGGTGCTATTGAAGGTCACACCGACGATATAAAGCTTTGATTTTTCTGTTTCTTTTAAACAAATAACAACTACATAAAAGTATGTATATGCCTCAATTTTAAATGTGTGTGAAAAAAAATCAGTTCCAAAATCGTTTTTGACATTCGCTTTTAAGTATATACTTTCATCCAGTCAAATTTTGCAACTCCTCGGTACTAAGCATGCACATGCTTTTAAGTGAATGCGTAGATGCATATAAATATTACACAAGTACAATTATGATGAATATAAAGTACGAAAATACTCAAGTGACTCGTCGTAATTAAGCAATTGAGATTGACTTAAGATAAAATGACACATCCAGTCGTTCGGGCCATTTTTACTTAACGACATTACGCGGAAAAGACTTGACTTTACCTCGTAGATACCATACGACCGTTGCAAGTTTAAGTCAATTAATTTATGCACAAGAGAAATTATATTTTTATCTTTGCAGGTCTTAGAGCCACGAAAGCTTTGAGAATGAGCAGAAATATTCAATTCTGGGTGTAAATTATTCTTCCATTACCCCATCATCATGGATTTAAAACTTTTAGCAGTTGCTATGATTTCTTTAGCGTTCATTATCCCTTCAACTGGATCTCCCAACAATAATGCACCAGTTCGGGTAAAAAGGATGAAACCGGGCAACCCTCCTACATCCGCTGGAGGTAATTCCGGTTCACCATCAACTTCTAAGGCCAAGTCAAAAGCAAAGGCAAAGAAACCGTCAGCAACGTTTCGGACCAGCAAGGCGAATCTAGTCGCCGCCATGAAAGCCGACCTGATCTCGAAAACGGTGAGCCGGTTTGAAGGAAAGCACTTGTTCCACAACGGCAAGCTTCGAGACATCAACGGTAACCCAGTCAACAGTTTCACTGCTCTAACGTCGAATCCTCAATTTGCAAAACAATACATGCTCGACCTAAACAAGAAGCTGTATCAGGGTGGCATTCTCCCACAAGTGGGTCCCGACAAAGTTGTGAATGGCGTAACGCAAAAGGGCCAATTCAACAAATGGCTGGATAAGATGGATACACATGCCGTTAGCATTATAGACGCTGACGTTGGTGCGCTAAAGGCCGACCTCAAGCACCAGTTTGACGCTTATAAAGCTTCAATGACATCCCAAGGGAAGGTTGACGCGGCGGGGAATATCGTTCTTGTAAAAGGAGATAAGATCCCGAATTTTATGACAGATAACGTGTACACAGTCACACACGTGACGTTCCATCCAGACGCCGTCGACCCGGCTACTGGACAAGTTACCAAAGTTTCAGTAAAGGCGGAACAGATACAGACTAGAGTTGAGCTGGGGACGGATTTATTCGGGAAGCCAAGTCACTTTGAACGGCTGGACCCCACAGGGCCCCAACATGTCGTAAAGTCAAGCACAGTAATTGCAAGCTTCTCCACGAATGAGCTCAAGGTGAATGCAGATGTGACCCAAGAGTTTTGGAAGAAACTGGGCGTTGGGGCAAACACGAAGAATGTACTTTTAAATGAGCATCATGCAATATACGACGTATTCAAGAAGAGTGCAGATGGCGACTTTGACGCAAAAACTCAGCCAAGAACCAGCACCGCTGGAACTAGATCGTCAACTCCAGGAACCTGCTCAGGAGCCGGACCTGGAAAACGGAGAAAACGGGCTGCAAGAACTGGGTGTGCCCTAATGCTCAAGCCAAACGGAGAGGTGGACTCGATCTTTCCAAAAGAGTTTGTGGAAGTGTACAAGAAGGCTGACTGGAAGGGGAAACAGGAAATGGCAGAGATGGCGAAGGATCACACGGACAAGATTGTGACGGATGTTCGTGGGGGTGACGGAGACGCAAAGAATGTGAAAAAGCTAGTCCAATTGGAGGAAATGAAGTCGTACGTTGCTTCCATCGATACGGTGCAAGAAATACAAAGCATCAAATCTAGCGGCAATATTGGAAATCCCGGTGACTCCGACCTGTCAAAAATGATGAATGACGTGACAGACAAAATTTCCCAGATTAAGTCAAAAGTGAAACTGAGTACTGCAAAAGTGAGCAAAGGGATTTCCTCCTGGGCGTCCTCAAAGTCTGCCAAAGGCTTCTCGAAGGGGGTGGCGCAGGTGAGCAACCCCCTCAGCAAGTTTTTCCTTGCAAAGACAGTGATAAATGGGATTGTGCAAGGTGACACAACCTCCTTGGCAATAGTGGGAACTCGTGTTGGCTACGAAGTTGTAACGGGCACTACAGTTTGGGCTGGCGCAAAATATTTCAGTGCAGCGAGTAAAGTGGGAAAGTTTGCAAAGTACTTGGGCAAGGTGGCGGGGCCAGTGGGCGCCATTGCAGATATTGGATTGAGTGTGTGGTCCTTGACCAAGTCAGTGGATAGGCTGAAGCACGCCAAGAACAAGTACGAGAGGGATGATGCCATCGCGGATATTGTCGGTGATTCGATTGATATTGTCGTGACGGCGACGGTGACAGTGCTGTCAATGGCGTTTCCACCTGCGGCCCCGCTGATCATTGCGGTGGGTGCCGTCGTTGATCTCTTGACAAAACTGGCCACTTCAATTTTCAAAGCGGCGAATGAGGTAGCCCGGATTAACTCGGAGATTCCGCTGTTGGGCCATGAGAAAAGTTATGTGTTTACTAGTCGTGCCTTTGACTGGTTTGGAACGAGAAGGCCGGACTATATTGAAAGTATGTTGAAAGAGAAGCAGGCAAATGACTTGGCCGTGCAGCATAATCTCAAATTTCTTGAGTAAGTCAAATAAGTACCTAATTTCGTAAGTAGGTATATGCGCATTTAAAATAAAATCTATTTGTACAGTATACATACTACATATATACATACATACATACATATAAAAGTTTAAAGTCATTTGTACCTTTTTTGAGCTTAATCCCCAATGCTGAGCATGACAGCAAGACATGTATACAACTACAAGGAGCGCAATGTCACCTTTAAAATTAATTATGTCTAATTAGAAAATTAGTCAATAGTCTGGTGTTGATTTATTAAATTAAAACAAGATAAATATAAAATCTGCAATTATTTCATTTCAGACAAAACGACGCCTTTCTTGGAATTGTTTTCCCATCAAAAACCTTACACTACGATGGCGCCTGCAGTCTTACCAAAAGGCACTGTCCTTTTTGGTTCATATTTGATTGCTGGAGCTGGGAGGATACGGAAACAGTCGGCAGTGGTTGTGACTGGAGGCGCCCGTGTGGTTCCTGGGGAATTTGCGACAATTACTGGAAGAAAGTCAATAATAAAGGGGGCTACGACGATTTTCAGTGCAAATGCGATGGCACATCCAACACCAACTTTAGTTTGCCCCGCTCTGACTCTGTGGTGGACTTCCGTTCCAAGAAGTACGTCTACTGGGAAAGAGCGGTGCCCAAGGAGGTGAAAAATGCAGAGTTCAAGTGTAAACCGGGCACGCTCGAGTATTTGGACTATAAAGTGTCTCAGGAAGATTCCCGTTGGGAGTTTTACTGCGAGCATGCAATTGGTCTTCTACAGCCAGCCTGGCGAAGGAAGCAAGGTCAAACGATGCTGTTCGACTTGGACGATGGATCTGATATTGTACACGCTTCATTCGATTCCACACCAAATATCTTCCGAATGGGAAATAGTGGTTACAAGGAGTTCCACGGAGGCTGGGGTCGGAACGAATTTGTATTTGACTCGAACTGTAACAGAGCACTTTCAGGATCAATTTACGGAGGCAGCACAGCGTCTGATGTGATTAGTTTTGGTGAGAGGTGCGGTAATGGCCGACGAATAGAAGTGGACTTCATTAATGGAGTAATAACCGACTCTAAGGGTAATTTGAGAATGAGCATGAGCAGCATTGAAGAGGTGAATGGTAGGCAAGGTCAAGGAGAAACAGTGCTGGTTTCATGCTCCACGAAAAAAGTTCACTTGGCTGGGGGCTCAAGTAATAACAAGGACGAAGTGAATATTAAAAGCGACTACTACTGCTCGTATAACTTAACAGTATTTGCTGGGGCCAATACTAAAATCACATCTGAAGCTAGAAAGGGCACACTGTACATTCCAGTTAGTCACTACTGGGGTGACATCAGCATCACTTTGATGTTGTACAAGGCGCTCAAGCTTAATCTCATCTTTGCGCAAACTGCCTCAAGGGAAATCACGGGGTTGACTTGGAATCGTAATGGAAACAAGAAGGAACTAACCCTGTGGTCAACCAAGGGTCAGATAAAATTTACCTTTGATATGGCACATGGGGTAAACGACGTCTCTTTGTATTTTACCGAAGAGCCTGAGGGCGTGCCCTATTCCGTGCTGTATTTGACTAAAGAAGGAAGTCCCATTTGCTATCACTCATTACCAAACATTCAACAAAGTTCTGTGAGGCGCATAGGATGCAGGTACATGGAAAACATGTTTGACATCACCGGAAATAATGGTTGGCTTGTAATGGGCGGGGAGAAATCAGACGAGTTTGTGATTCACACATCACATGTAACCGAAATCGATGGGGGAAGCGGAGATGATACTCTTAAACTGCATCAGAACTTTGACGAAAGTTTTGAAGTTGACTTGAATTCCAAATTTAAAAGTATTGAGAATGTCATCGGAGTTCCAGGGGTTCCTTTAAGTGTTTGGTGTGCCTGCACGACGAAGGTTGTTTCCCCACAGGGCGGATCTCAAAATGCCCCAGATGTCATTTTCGTTACTGGTAGCTGCTCCCAGAGGAATGTGCAAGTTGTGGCTCAGGGTCACTCGCGTGTGGTGGTTGAAAACGGAGCTGGTTCAACTTCCGGTGATATAATAAACATTATTGCTGTCAAAGGACACAGCAATTCCCCAGTGAGATTCGAGCTAGAGACCAAGAATCAAGTGAAGGGAGTTATGATGGCCGTTGTTACATCGCACAAGCAGTTGAAGGTTGCCGAATGTAGAAGACGTGGCCAGTTTGTGAATGTCCTGATACAAGGAACGAGCGGCGAGCGAGTAAAGTTGAATGTGAAGGAGGTTGTTGGATCGAGGGAAGCGTATTTAGAAATGCCATACATTCAACTATCCCTAGACGATACGAAAGACCCCGCAGGACAATTGATTATAGAACGAGAGTCGTTGGCCCCAAGAGTTCTGTTTGACTTGGATGAAGAAGAAAGCAGTACTTTGAAAGGTTACCAAGAGATCCCAAACATGTTCAGGTTTAGTGACGCCAAAGTTTGGACCATTTCTGGAGGGGATCTAAACGATATCTTTACTTTGTCAACTGAGTCAAATTCCCCAAAAATTATCTCCATTGATGGCGGTGACGGAGAGGATACGCTGTATGTTGATAAGGCGTCATCCTTATCACACACAACCCCAATTGTTATAAATTTAGCAAAGGGAGAATTCGGCAAGTCCGGTAAAATTACAAGTATTGAACATGTTGTCGGTCGAACATCCGCTCCTGACATCATACATACCACTTGTACCACAAAGACTGTGAATGGTCGCGGAGGTCTAGGCCCAGGGACAGGAAAAGATTTGATTATAATTCCGGAATTGAACTGCCGCCTTGAATTGAATGTGGCCTTGGTGGTCGGAAAGCACACAAATGTAAGAAGCCAGGCAATGAAGGGACACTTTGTTTACAACGTTGACGAACTTTTTACGTCTTCAGTTGAACTGCGGCCAACAAAGTCAAACTTTCATCAACTCAAATTTCAATTCCACCCTTGGGATGTTATCAAAGGCGTCGCTTGGGACAGTAAGACCGATTCTATGGGTTGGAAAATTAGCACAGGTCAAGGCCAAGAAGGGCATGTTCAAGCGTTTCAATTAGCGCAGAGGGATGACCGATCTGAAGAATTCGATAACCCTGTGTTTGTATTTCAGCCTGAGGGAAGTAAGATCACCTCCGACATTCGGGTACGTCTGAATGGAGTCACCATGGCTACATTCATGGTTCGCGGGACTGATGAGTACGTAAAAGGAATTCCAGTTGACGTCAATCGATTCCTCATCAATGTCACCGAGAGTCAGGTAAACTCAAAATGGAGCATAAGTGGTTGCAGTGATTCAAAGAGATGCAGTGCTAACCAATTTTGGATATTCAAATTGGCTTCAGCATTACCTCTGCTTGATGGAGGTGACTGCGTTAAAGCAAGTGAGGAGTTTGGAGGATGTACGAACCACCTCCACCTAACATCCAAATTCCATGGAAATGATGAGGTCAGGGTTGATTTGAGTCCTAAATGGGGCTCAATAACATCCTCGAAAGGCACCAAACTGATCGCAAACTTGAGAAATATTCATGAACTCCATGGGTCACGCGGTGTTTCAGCCTATGTCACATGTGCGACAGCAGCGGTTTCCAGAGTTGACAAGGTAACAATTAAGGGTGAAGCGCGTCCACTGAATCTTGTCATTGGGCTGGAGGAATGGACTCAAGTGGTATTTGAGGAAAGTGAATTTCCAAACAATATGACCTTGGAGGAGCGCGTGGAAATGTTTGATGCTAGCACCGTCCACTACCGGTTTGCTCGTCCAATGTCATTTGACCCCCAGGGAAGCCTGTATGAAATGCTGATGCACTCCCAACAACTACTACCTGCCTTTTACACTGGATAATCTAGAGTCGGTCAATTTCGACCTAGAAAATGACAAGTACGTAATTTCACACAAGATTTTGCAAAAATATATGTACATATTTTTATCATAATTGGTAACAGTATTAACTAAATCATTTTTGTGTTATGTAGGTTCTTTTACAAATTAAATGGAAAAACATTCCAACACACAATGCTCTCGTCGACGGGCTACAATGAAGAATTCTACTCCCAGCCAGCGATGGTCACGCAAGATGGAATTCAAGCTGGAGATAGCAAGAGACGGGAGCCTTTGGGCAACACTTGGAAAGACACTCGACATCTCCGCGAATAAAATTCCAGTCCTTCAGGACACAGCCAACCGATTGAAGATCACAATGATTCTCCAAACTTCCAATGACTTCTTCTTCGTTGGCTACGGTGGGAAGGATGGGGACCGAACTGTATTGCAGAACATAGCCGCCAGAAATAGCCATTTGTGTGGAGGTGGCGGGGCCAACGCAATCTACGAAATTTTGCATTTGGACAAGGACGTGTACATTTATTCTGGTCTCAAAGAAAGCACGTTTACCAATTGGGTATACACAGGAAGCGGGGCAAAGCAGACCATCGACCTCACGGATGTGGTCGTTCCAATCAGACTTCAATCAGGCACAAAATACGTTCCCAAACTCGAGAAGGTTAGAAATAATCTTGTTATCACGATGGCAGGCTACAAAAATGAAAATCCTGGTAAACTCGTCATTGTGAACGGAGCACACGAGTGGGTGTCAAAGAGGCTGCAACTGCTTCTAAATCATGCAATTATGGATCTTCATCCCGTTTCCTCTCCAGGGAGAAGGAAACGTGATTCGAATCCAGGCAGAGTTAAGAGGGGTATATCACACTGGGTTATCAAGCCTCGGCCTGTAATGATCCCGATCGATGTTAGTATTTATAGTATTTCTCCCGAGGATCTCGAGGATGGACAAGAGATCCGACTAGAAAGTGCCCTCGATTTCCGCCGACAATCAAACGAGCTAAAACTTACCAGTTTGGAGACATTCAAAGCTGTTCGGAATGCTGGTGATTTGTACTTTACAAGCATGGGAAATCTGGAAGGCGTGGATGATTCACAGGCCACAACTGTGATTATCAGTGACTTTTATGAGTTGCCAGGAGAGTTACGTTCAGGTATAGTTACTTTGGATAAGTTGCTAATCATGAGATCACAGACTATTCAAATTCTGACCATGGTGATGCCTCACATATTACAGATTCTCTTTGGGGAGAGGATCAGCAAAATCGAAATTTCCCGAGAGGAATTAGAGGAGTCGCGGTATCCCTGCCTGGACTCTCTCTGATGCTGAATGACTCTAATGTCGCCAAGTATACAGTGGA
>JAHZMY010001242.1:0-13624 GCA_027743915.1 Seira sanloemensis
ACTCAGTGCATATATTCATTTTTCCGTATTCACGGTCGCGTTGCTTCTTCTAAATTCCTGTTTCAGGTCCTTGGAATAAAAATCTAATTCGGTGTCAGACTTACATAGATTAATGCAACTTTCAATTTCGAAACAGGTTTGCATGTAAACGACTAAGGATTAGCTCCTGCCGCAGCACTATGCACCGTTGGAGCCGAGTTACGGCAATAATTGAGTTTAGCGTTCGTTCGAGAAACATTTTATTTTGCCTTTGTGTACATATATGCATGCAAATGCAATCACTAAAGATGGGTTCGCACTTCATAGGCCGTCAAGGATTTTTTTTCCACTTGTTTACGTTCCTGCAATTTACTCAAGAATTCAGCCAAGCTCTGGCCACCTGAAAATTTGTTTGCCCAATGGCATTTACATACACTGGCATTTAAAATTATGTACATTTTTTCTTCAAGATTTTTTTCATTTGGATATCTTTTGAGAAATCGGTAATTTTGCAGGAATATTTGTTTACAAAAATTTGATAATTTGTCAAAAAATATTGAAGAGCTTCATTTGAAAACTTTTCTTACCTTATATGTATGTACATACTTTGTGTCTGAGAAAATGTTTTGCTCAACTTCCGTCAAAATATCTGGAGACGAATTTGATTACAATATTATTTAGAACGAAAAAATTCAATGATTAGGTTTAGACATACACTAAACACAAGTAGTTTTATATCTCTAGAGCAAGGGTTTTCGTATGTAAATGAACCAACTATCCACAATATCCCTCAGTGACGCAAATGGATATTCATCGTACAGGGTGTTTCAAAGATCTCGCTCTACCATTTTGTAACCGAGGATTTTGAATCTCAGTTTCGAAAAGCTTATGGACAATGCATTTAAATGGTAGAGCGAAACCTTTGAAACACCCTATATATCATATTTCATCATAAATATTTTTTAATATAATATGCTCCTATTGAAAAGCATTTTTTAATTCCAGGATTACCTAAAATTCTGGACTTACCCGAATTTTTGAAAATATTGCTCCCCTACAGCTAAATAAATATTTTTTCAATTATTATATGCAATATGTATGTATATACTTTTATATTTTCAATCATACCATTTCCGTAGAACTTCAAAGCGGTTTTCTTCAAGAATTTTTTGAACATTATTGAATCGAATTATCAACCGACAGACATTCAAGATGTTGTTGAAAGACGCTCAGAAGAAAATTCCTATTTTTCTCAATGTAAGCTGATTTGCACAAGCCTAATCTTGTCATCATCCTTATATGTACATTTCCTTGCGCGTGTGACATCAATCTCCTTCGGTATCCATTCCAATTATTCTTGAATATTGAATTTCTCAAGGCCACGGATATGTAACTGGCTTTTCTTATGCTTATTATTTCTAAAAAAAAGTTGGGCCAATATTTCTCACATAACTTTTTTTACTTCTCATTAAACTTTTGGTGGTGTCGAACCAAGCACAAAAAACTCCTTTTAAGCTGATTTGCATAAGTCAAACCTTATCATCGTCATGCATATAAATATATTTATATTATTATATTATGTTATTATTTCCTTACGCGTGAGACATTAATTTCCTTCGATACCGTTCCATTTCCCTCTACTTTAAGAATTTCTCCCAGCGACATATTGTACCTTGGTACGAATGACGCTTTTAATGCTCAATACCAGAAAAATTGGTTGGCGTTTTTTTAATAACAATATTTTCCTAAATTTGGGAAGGAAAGTTTCAAGTCCCGGCCACCACACACGGACACACGGCGATAATAAGATTCATACGAAGGTAATTCCCTCACGACATGATTTACCACTGGAATGATTCCCACACATGATTCCCAATTTTCCAATAGTAAATTAGGTTAGGTGGTGACAAGATGATTCCCACACAGATGATTCCCAAACGACAGGTTTACCAAAGGAAAAATTCCCACACGACATGATTCTCACTTTTCCTATTGTACCCAGTACGTTAGGTTAGGCGGGAATTGTGTCACGTGGGAATTGTGTCACGTGGGGATTGTCCTGTCACGGGTCAGGTTAGGTTAGTGGGAATTATTCCAATGGAAATCATGTCGTGTGGGAATTATCTTTGTGGGAATCAGCTGTGAATTACCACTCACACCATTGAAAAACATTCAATTTGTTGATAAATATTGAACACGGAGGTCGACGCCCGATGTTTTTCAGCAAATTATTCAATATTAGGTTGTTCCTAATCGAAAAGTTGTCCCAGAAAACGCAGAACAAAAGAATCTCACCTCACCCCATTTTCAGATGTCATTGACAAAAACTTTCAGTAAACTTTTCTTGACGTCACGGTGAGTCAATTCTAACATCTAATCGGTGTTCAACTGTTTAGCCAAATCACACCTTTCTTAAACACTAAGCGGCGTCGAATCATATGCGTTATTCTTTTAAAATTAGCATCTTTTTATTTATTATTCTGCCGATGGAGTCTTTACTCTGTTTTGCAAAGAAAATTGTTATTTTTATTGCACTTCAACTCAACCCAGCACCGTCGGAAAAATTGGTCGCGAGCAGCCTCTGCAGTCAACTTGCATAACTTTCTTTCTGCCGAAGCTTGAAGCTTTCCCCGTTTCGTTCTCCTTTTCCCGAGAGAAAGTGCACACAACCACATGAGCGGATCGGTTGTGGGCATTTACTTTCGCAAAATTGGAAATTGTGTCAAGTTTTATTATTTCATGCACCATTCCAAAACAGGTACACGGGTAGACAGTGGACAACTTTCTCTTTCTCTTTGGGAATCCCCGAGAGACGAGACAGGAAGAGAGAAGGAAAGGTTGTTGCGAATGAACGAGTTTCGTAAGTGGAACGAAGACGGTGCAAGTGGGGTCAATGAACCTTGTCATCTGTCTGCGGGTGGAAGTAGACGGCGGAAAGAAATGCACGTATGAAAATCAAGGGAAAATTGGAAAAAATGCGGATTTTTTTCCTTTACGCACAGAGTTCGTGAAATTCATATAAAACTTACACCACGGGTGTCTATATGTGTAAATGCTTAGAAAACTAATAAAAACAAAAATGGCAGGGAAAAGAGTTTTAGGGACAAATTGGCTAAATATATTTTAGTCATTCAGCATACAACGTTTATAGGATTTTGTAGTTAAATACAATTCGACTTGAAAGAGCTATGTGGAAAATAAGGGGAGAAGAGCTTAAACAGGGACTTGGAAACATGCCCTCAGATATGTGTTTTGTCGTAGGTTATTGGCGGAGGTCAAAATGTAATACAATTAATATGTATCATATCAATGTCATAATTAAGTTAGCAATTTTAACTCAGTGATGCTTGCCCATGGACACGACACAAAGTAATTAAATTACATTCCAAGACCTGCTAGTGATTTCTACTTAAAAATAAATCTAAAAAGTTTGGCTTGGAAAATAAAACTTGTAACAATTTGAAACGCAATTAAACTCTTCATACATACGTCCTTCTCTAGTTTTATTAGCGCTTTACTCCAAAGCTGCAACACGTAATAAAACATATATGTGCATATTCATACCTGTTCGCCGTCTACTCTTCAAAATGCTCGCCATTGTATACATAATTTAAAATGCATTGGAAATCATTCTCCTCAAAATTATTGATGCATAATTAATATGTTATTTTTTAGCTTTTGCCATCTGCTCCAAAAATTGCAATACCAAATTTTTCATGCGTATATTCACAATGCTCGTTCTCAATGTATGTAAATAACTAGGAAGTAAAACAACACATTTATATACAGCATATAAGCTCAGGAAAATCAGCAACATCTTTATTCTTAAAAACCGAAAACTACAGAGACCACAAAATAGCAATATATATGTATTATATATATATGTATGTATATATATAATTATTACACAATAAAATCTGTATCGCTTCTTCCTCAAATCGAGTCACACTCAAATAATAATAAAACAAAATATCTGAAAGCACTTATGTATATAATACCATTCTGAAGTGGACAACCGCCATTCTCATCTTTTCATCTTTTTTCCTTTCTCGAAGAGTTTCACTCACAAAAATTAGGTACAAAAACCAACAACAACAACAACGAAAGATGGCAAAAAAATGTATTCCAACTCAACTACAAATGCAGTTGAAAATTTTGAGTTTTTTCTCACCATAATAATATATTTTTACTCATTTTTCCACCACCACGAATTTGTTTTCATCCGTCAATTCTCACAGTAAAAGTACGAAACATACACAATTTTTATTTTGTTGAGTTTATATATTTTTCCGACCTCTGTAAATTTTTTGGAGCACCTTAATTTTTCCTTACACGTTTAACATTTTTTGAAAATGTAAATTACGCTAAGTTTTTTTCTTGATTTACATATTTCACAATTTTGACCGGTATCTGTGTGTATTTCAATGTGACATTTTAATTTTTTTCAATATATTGGTGAAAATCTTAGTTTTTTTGAGGATTTTCTACGATGAGGAGTAATTCTATAATCATAATATTTAATAGTATTTTCATGTAGTTTTTTGAGAAAAAAAGCGCATCTCTCTTGTAACCCTCCAAAACCCCGAAACTCTCATTCTGTCGTGTCAGTATATCACCCGGGAAAAAAGACCTTTTTCTTTCTTTCTCCTCCAAAACCTTATACCGTTAAAACTGTAAAAAGTGTTTTTATTTCCGCTTACAAGCATTTTCTTCCTCAAAACCTTCACCAACCTTCACTTCATTGTTCATCGACCTGCGTAAAAAGCAATTCATCTTTTTGTTTTTTTTCTCTTTCTTCATCCTCCTCTGTATTTCAATATATAAAAAAATTGTCGTGATTCCTCTTCTTTATATATTAGTTTTCAGATCATAATCGTATCATTAGCAAGACCGTCGAAGGCATCCTTTCCCATTAAAAAAATCAATATCAAAATCCAAACCGGCCCCCCTCGTTGAGAGACCTTTTTTGCTTATCAGAAAATACATACAATGTGGTTCGTGTCAAATGAAAGCCTTTTGTTGCATTTCCCTTACAGTTTAATATTTGACTCTTGATTTTTCACTTACACTTTTAACATTTTGACCAAAAAAAAATTATTTACTGTGCCCATGTCAGTGTCAACATGTCAATGTCAATATGCAAATATATGTCTATTGCAAACCTCGGATGGCAACGGTTTTGCACATTTCACTCCAATTTAAATCAGCTGACATTCGACATTTGACATTTGACGGGGCAGCATCGCGTGAAAGAATTTTTTTTTCTCCCAAAACTAATCCGGATGGATAACCTATTTATTTTCCTTACGCAGAGATGCCCATTCTATCTTTCTCTCTTATCATTCATCTTATCTCCCTCCCTTATCTCAACCGCTCCTCATTTTTTTGACTTATAAAATTCGAAGACTCGATTCCCTTTTCCGTTTCCCTATGTCAGTACAATACAAAAAAAAAAAATGCCCCTTAACCGGGTATTATCACATCTTCCCTTGTCCCATATTAACATACCTATACACACGCACTTGCAATGCTTTCTCTTCTCGCAAAAATTCAAACTTTCCCTCTCTTTTCTCTCTCTCTTGTCTCAAATTAATGCTCAGTCCAAAAAAGTGTTTTTTAAAAAACTCACAGTCCTTTATATCGGCAGCGATAGCAGTTGCAAAAATCTTACACCTTAAACATTTACATAATAGTTTATTTAATTGATAATTATTTAGTTTATATATGTTGTATATTTAGAGCTTAGAGACTACTGTAAATTTTCTTGAATTAATATGCTCACTTAATAAAAAGCTATCAAGTATTCAAGTATTTTTCTCTGGACTATGAATATGTAGTAAGTAATTAAAGTTACATTTACATATAGATTTACTGTTGACAACGATTTTTTTCTTGCATGGACACACGGACACACCAAAAAAATTTCAAAAAGTTTCTGAATTTTCCCGCCATGCTTTTTGAGGGTCTTAATTAAACGTGTTTTTATAAAAGGATATATTATTAGTTATTTCCTCTTTTCTTCTGCTTAGTTTAAAATTGAGTGAGTGAGTCATTGATTCGATTACATCATATATTGTTATAGTTCATAATCATCGTAAATTGTTAAATAATGTTTCTTAATGTTATAAAAAACAGCAATATATTCGCTTGGAGAAAACCAAAACAAAAAGAGTGGCGGCAAAACTGAAAAAAAATCTGACTTTCAAAACGAAACAACTGAGTTAAAGCCTATACAGAGCGACAGCGGCGGCAAATTTAGAAACGCCGGGAAACCAATCACATCCCAGGAAAATTTTAATCGTCGCCATCTCATTGGCTCAGGGCAACTTTTTTTGCCAACAAAACCAAACCTACTCTAGAAAGCAATGTCCCTTGAAAAACAACAAAAAAATCCCAAAAAATATAATAATATTTTTTTAATAAATTTCCTTCCATTTGACATGTACGTATGTAATATCGCTGATTTTCCACAAGAAAATCCAAAACAAATAAACCAAAACTAAAAAACTATCTAAATATGCATAATAATGATAATTACAATATATTTTTTGATAACCTAGGAAAAAAAACTTGATCAGAAAATGAGATAATATAAGTCAACTTGTCAGTCTACCAGCCCAGCAGTAATTTTGCCCTGTATATTGTAAAGTTTCACATCGCCCCAAAATAAATCAAGGCTGTGCAATCAAACTTTCCCATCAGGACAAAAAGCAGATCTGCTCCGTTAAAGAATCTTAATTGTTTGTTTTCCTTCCAGTTTTGAAAACAGCTTGAAAAAGCCCTTTTCCATTCCGTAATTCCTATATATGTATGTATATAAACTATAAAATAAACACACAAAAAAAATTAAATTCTATAGCAAAAAAATTAATTATATTTTTTATATGTATGAATGCATTACTGACTATCATGAAACTGTCACAGTCAAATTAAGCTGAATTCCTTTACAAGAAAAAAAGGTACGCTGCGTTAAACACTTTGAGATGATGATGATGATGATGATGCAATCAAAAAAATACAGAAATTACACAGCAATTACATAATTACATATTATATTGATGTAGAAATGTACGCTTGAACTATATGTAGTATAATATAGTATATAATATTAATGATCGCGAGAAAGATGAAATTGCTTAGAAAAAATTCCTACACTTTTTTCTCTCTAATCTAATTCGTTGCTTTTCTGAACGCACTGCTTTCACTCATACGCATACAATTGAGCTTTTTTCAATTAATTGGTTGCTTTTAGTTAGTTAAATAGTTAGTCCTAAACTCCTAAACTCCTAAACCAATTAGGCCAATCGTCGAATGAATGAACGCCAAACGCCATGCATGCATGCCATGAACGCAATTTATTTTAGAATCTGAATTGGGCGAAGATTGTGCATTATTTTGGGTGAGATTCGTGGGATTAAGGGGCAGTTCATAAAGTATGTCGCGCTGGAAAAAAATCAACTTCTTGAACAACCCCACACCCCAACGCCCCAACGTAAGGTATCCCCACCAATTTAGGGTTGGCTCTACTTGAAGCAAAAATTGTTTAATTTTAGTGAAGAAATGTATAATTTGATGCGCGAAATCCGAACCTGTTCAAATTTTTGCTAACTTCACCCACAATGGAACCCCTTGCGGCGTTTAATTATTGTAAATTAGCAATTCCCGCCTTCAAAATGTTCGCTGGTGTTAGTGAAGTTATCAAAAACAATTCCGGATTTGGATTTAGCGATTTGAAATCTATATTTCTGCAAAGAAAATTATGGCAAAAGTAATTGTAATTGACGTTTTTTATGGACAGTCCCAAAGATTGGGATGATTATTCTGATCCTTTTAAAACGTTTTTTTGGACTTTGGACAGCCTGTCTCAGATCAATTTTTAGAGGAATTAAATAATTAATTCTTTTTTGGTTTTTTTGTAAATTAAAGTTATCCCGCCTTTTTCAAATTCAAGTATTAACGACTTTTCTTTGAATTTTGATCCCATTCATTTTCATTTTCAAAATCGGCGTTTTTCTTCAGCGCCCCATAAACTTCACTCAAAAAGCCCGCACAATCTCCCCCATTCACGTAATATTATATAGCTCATCTAAAAAATCGTTGCCATCTCATCATCTCTCTCATTTCTCACCCTACCCCTACCCCTAACTATGAACCAATCAATATCGCACTCTTACCCTTACCTAAACATTTCTTTTTCTCCCCTTAAAAACATCGTCTTCAAGAGTTTTCATCAGTCCATCAAATATCTGAGAACACATCTTTTCCAAAATATCGCACTCTTACCCTTACCTAAACATTTCTTTTTCTCCCCTTAAAAACATCGTCTTCAAGAGTTTTCATCAGTCCATCAAATATCTGAGAACACATCTTTTCCCCCAAAAAAAAGAGATCCCAACATGGGCCCTTTCTTTCTGCCTATTATCTTGTCTTATTGTTCATTTTTTCCATTCCCTAAATAAAACTGTGTTCTTTTTCCCTTACCCCCCACATTTAAATAACTGTCTCCCAAAAACACGTCTCACAAACAATCATCAGTTCCTTCTTCCAGAAAAAAGACTTTCCGTTTCCGTAAAAAAGTAAAGGATGCATCTATCCCTTCCTAAGCTAATTTATCCTAAAAAAATTAATGAATTGATTCATCATTAACAATCCCTTACATATATATATAAGATATAGCCTAGAGTAAAAAGTTGTTTAATTTTTTTTCCTTCTAAATATATATATATATATTTATATATGTGTATATAAGTCAAAGTTAATATTGCCTTTAAAAGTTCATTTTATAATCACCATAATCAAATCCGATGCCGTCTTTTTTTCCTCAGCTGAAAAGCGTAAACCGTTCCGAGACCAGCTAATTATTCAATTAAAAACTCATTCCGGTCTTTCCCATTCCACTTGTGTAGTGTACTCCCAGAGAGAAAGTATATGCAAATATATACTTTCCCCCTAGAGTTTTTTATATGTATATCACATCTGTTATTTTCTTTTTTCTTCAACAACTTTCTCCAAAAAACTTTCTCCATGCCAATACCAAGCACACTTGCGTTTCACCTTTTTCTTCTTCATTTATATCGTTCACAAAACAATCAAACTATCTGTTAGCTTAACTTATCTTTTTTTTCTTTGATAACCGTCCATTATTTTGAAGCTTGTAAAAAGAAGAGAAAAAATTCTAGCTGTTTTTTATTATTTTACACAAAGGTTTTTTTTCCTTGTTCCATTTTCATTAGCGGATGAAAATTTTTTTCCTCCGGGGAAAAATGTGTGTTAAGCTTAAACTTATGTAGCTTGTAGATATTTTTAGGTAATTGATAAAAAATTTAATTGTAATACATTTATGTATAACTGTGTTTTTAAGTTGTAGGAGTAATTGTTTTAAGCTGTTTGAAAAAGGAGTTGTTAGGAGATGTTACGCAATAATTTTTTTTCTCTTTGTAAGTCTTTAAATCTCTACGAAGAAATTTTTATGTGTATCGAATTGTTCTTTTCTGATGTTGAGAACTATATAGTTTTTTACCTCGTCGTAATAAGGAGTTTATATGTTTATGGTAGGGATTTTAAGTGCTGGTCGAGATGAGGCGAGTGAAAGGTCAAATTCGTGGAAAGTTGGAACAAGGTGGTTGGAAATCTGCAATTGGCTATATTTGTGATTGGGAGATTTTGAACTTAAAACTCGTAGAGTAATGCATTTTTGAAAACGTTGAAACGTTGAAAACTCAAAATATTTTGAAAGTTTGTCTTAATGGGAATATCTAATGTGGTTTGGCGAGAAGAATTTGTTGCTGAAATTGCAGTTTTTGGAAATTTGATTAGGGCTTTGTCATTTTAAACATTTATAAACTCGAAATCGACAAATTTGTGGAAATCAACGTCGAATTCCTATTTTTTAAGAATGTGATTTTACTCGAACACTAAAACGTTTTTAAAAAGTTTACTCGGACACTGCTTAGTACAATAAATGCAAAACTAAAAACTTAACATTTGCAAAAAAACTAGTGCCGATTCGAAGTCAGCGTGTCCGAATCGACTGGAATAGATATTTCATTTGACCCCACTCAACCAGCACTTAAAACCCTTGCCTTGTCAGAATTAACTTTGAAAGAAAAACCCAAAACAACTCGTCAAAAGCATGGTATATTTTGAATTTTTTGCCTACCTACGAAAAAAAATATTGAGTAAAAATTTCTTATCCTAAATAGCGATGATAATTTTTAGGCAGATAATCCAATCACTAATGCATATAACATGTACCATCAACCGATTTATAACCTTTTTTCCCGCAGGTTTCTCGACGAATATTTTTTCTCTCCCTAATCACTATGATTTATTGTTGAAAATGCCTTGAGTTATATAAGATTTAAATTTTTCTCGACAAAAAAATCAACTTTTCCCTTGTGATTGTTTTCCTCCTTTCTTTCCCATTTACAAAAAAAAACAAGTTTTACGTATGTACGTATGTATGTATGTATGTATGTATTGCTAACCTCATTTCCGGTTTTACTATTTCGTAACACAGCTATATCACTAAATCAGTTCAGTAGAAGAAAAAATCTTTTACCATTTTTTTCTCCCAAATTAAATCAACCTCATTTACACACTTTTTTTTTCTTCGAAAATTCGGACACAAAATTTCTCAATGTTATTTTTTGTTCTTCTCAATAACTTCAAGATTTACCATTTCTTATTCTTCTTTTAAAGTTCCTTGTTCGAATCTTGGATATATTCTCCGACCTCGGCCGCTCACACAAATATCGCGCGTAATAAAAAAACGAAATTCCTCTTTTTTTTGAAATTTAAAAAAGAAGATTTTTTTCTTCCTCCTCCGCCTTTCCCGGAAAAGTTGAATTGTATAATATTTTTTTCCTTTGAGAAGTGTCGAGAAATGGAGGAGAAAGTGTTTAAGCTTCTGAAGGGGTTTTTTATTAAGATTTTGGGTTTCCTTCTCTTTTTTCATTACTCGCGACACCTGCAAAACGAAAATAGGAGGGGGGTTTAAATGAGACGTCGTTGCCGTAGTTTTTGCCAGGGGCAGTTTCTCCCAGTTGGATTGGAATGACGCTTGTCCCAGGAAAAAAGGAAAATGTCTGACAAGCTGTCCAAACCCAAAACGTTCGTAGTACTTGTCTCACTTTGTCCCAAAACGGTGAGTAAAAAATCTGGCATTGAGGTTTTGGACAGTTAAGGACAGCTGGGTTTAGAACGTCAAAAATGGTAAATGGCAATTTGAGGTTTTACCAGATTCCAACACGAGCAGTGGGGGGTTTGGACAGTTTTTCCAGCAGCTGGGATTTGGATGTACAAAATGGCATTTACCAGTTTCCGTTTTCTCCCGATTCTAACGCTAAAGATTCTAACCACCATTTTTCCCGACGGAGCTGATTTTGGCCGGCAAATACCGGTAAATTTTGAGTTTATTGCCATTTTTAACGTAGACAGCCTAGGTGCTTGAAAAGCTGTCCAAAACTTCAAAACTATTTGTGGGGAAAGTGCCAAAAAGTGAAAAGTGGGAAAAACTCAATGGGGCCCTGTGAGACAAATAATATTTAACATTACAGCGGACGTTTTGAGCAGTTATCCGGTATTTTGAACTTTTCCTGAGAAAAGCGTTTCTCACATCCAACTGGGAGAAACCCATGACTGGGAAAAAGTCCAACACTATTTTGAACTATCGTATAAATACAGTATGCATATTTCATGCGATGATGCGTCCGATATTCAAACATTGGACTTGGAGGGAAACAATGTTTGCACAGATAGTGACCCAATACAACTTACTCAAAACAAATCTTTAAAAAATTCCCAGTTTTTGATAGCCGACGCTGACGCATCAGACCATTTTCTACACTGTTGGACGTGGATTTAAAATTAATCTTGCTTTTCCACCTTAAATTCAGCAACTTTTCAAAGCTGATATTGATAAATATTTTTTCACGAGCTTGCTGCATTACCCTACCATGATTTTCGTGTCTAAATTTTTAGCCCAAAGGTACCCCTCCTTGTAGCCGTCTTTTCATAATGCTTTCTAAAAACTAGATTTTTCTTTAAGGGCACTTAATTTTCCATTTCTTGAAGCCGATTATTTCTACAATCGTCATCAAAAAAGTCGTTGTGACTTTAAATGAAGATCTTTTTGGCTCCTTCAAATATATTATTACATTACGGGCTAGAATTTTAAAAAAACCGTTGAAAACCGCCAAAGTTTAAAAGTCTTTAAGAAGGATTAGACACGTTTACTTGGAAATATTTGGAATTTCTTTTTTAAAAACTCTCGAGACACTTTCCGCCGGCTACCGGTTACAAATCTGCCACTGTGCTTACTTTCACCCATACAAATGTATAATATTTTTAAATAAATGTTTTTTTACCCAAACTTGCGACCACACTCGTTGCATTGCTGGCTCTTGGGCAGATGGACCCTTCGACGGTGCCGGTTCAAAGTGGCTCTCTGTGAGAAACTCTGACCACAGTCCGTACAGCTGTAAGGTCTCTCGCCTAATCAATCAATCAATCAATCAGAAATTGGCCAATTACTAATCATAGTACACCCTCTCATGAACATTGGCATATGGTACCGGCTTTAACTGCTGGTCGAATTGAGACAAATGAAATGCCATTTTGCGGAGTAAATTCGAAGACGTTAATTTCAAATCCGCAGTCTGGCTTTCTAGTCCTGAAAATAAAATCTTCATAAAATACTACACTGCATTTGGAAGGAATATTTTAAGAAATGTCTCCAAGAATTTGGCTAACGTTGAATTTTGATTTACAGCGTTTGTAATTTGATGTGCGCTCTAATTTAAAGTTCTTCATGGTCGGCCACCATTCATATTTTTTAACGCCAAACTGACGAATTTTCTCGAACTAAACGCCGTACTGCTGATTTGAGGTCAACTTATATCTGTGTGTGTGGGGCTAAATAGAGACGCCTAAGCATTCCGATTCTGGGATCACGCCGTCCCAAATTTTCAGTCTTACTTGGCATAGCCGAGAAATACTCTCTAATCTGGGCTCTCAACGTAATTCCTGCATTCCCTTAAATCTAATTTGCATGCTTAAAATTCAATACAAAATTTCCCCAATTTTTGGCAGTTCGCAACAACGTGTGTTAATAAATATTTTCTGACTGAACCACAAAAATAAGCGGCATGCGGACCTAAGCGCGAAATAAAAATAGCTTAAGAAAATCCGTTTAATTTTAAACAGAAAATTCTAAACTTCAAAGTTCAAATTCCCTGGAGGTCTGCGACCCACAACCAAATCAATTATTACATTTCAAGCAAATTTCAACATTTCCAATCCACGCTCTGTCCTCAATCTCTCTGAATTGAAATTGACCTGCAGGACCCTGATTCCGAACCCTACTATATTTAAATCAACCACACCTCTATATTTTCAGTAGAAAATTTCACTCATCTCAACTTTAACGAGCACTTAACACCGTTCCCATTTAAGTCGAGTCCAAACTAATTTAACAAGTCATTTTTTAAAATAATTCTGCATTTGCATATTTATGTATGTACACACCTGTGTGACTCCTCATGTGAATGTCCAGGCTCTGCTTATGCATGAAGGACCGCCTGCAGAGGTGACACGGGAACTTCTTCTGGGGCTGAGCAGGCTGACCCGGTGCACCCCCCGGGCC
>JAHZMY010001243.1:0-12729 GCA_027743915.1 Seira sanloemensis
TGTATCCCCTAATTGGAGGTATCATCACCATCTCCGTTGCTGTCGTGATTAGTCTCTTGACAGGAGGTAAGAACTACTTGCTATAACTCAATTTGTATTTTGTCTTCGTAATGCTCAATCTTAAATTCGATTCGATCTTAAATAATAATACAATAATTATAAATGCAAATGATGTAATTTTGAAGGGCCCAAACAAGCGAAGCGAGTCAAGCCTGAGTACCTGCATCCTCTAGTCCGCCCGGCGAAGAAGCTCGAGGATCTGGATTCTCACGAGAAAGGTGCCAAAATAAATATGGGTTACAGCCACGAGCCGGAAATCCAAGCAGAATGCAGACTATGACATATTTTTAAAACCGAACTCGCATTTAATTTTTCCTCGCATTATCTGGCATTTTCGATTTTTAACGAAATAAAGAAAAAAAATAAGAAAAAACTGCGTTTCATTGTGTTCATTATATTATAATAACGGTTATATGGTTAGTATTATCTAAATTAACGGCTATACCTAGAGCTTTTGCAACTCTGTTCGAGTCTACTTTGGCTCTTTGGATTTAACGGGCAGATTTACACACCTTAGATTTTGGAGGGTTTGCCCCTGAGGATTTGGTTGGAGGTATGTAGTGCTGTATTAGGCTTGAATACACACAAATCTGAAGTTCCGACAACGTGTATATTTAATGCAATGGTGGGATAATAAATTAATATCGCAAAATTGCTATAGGCAATAATGGTAGTCCCGCGCGGTTGGGCTATGGCTTCAATTTATTTATTTATTTATTTTCAAATTGTTACGTATGTACATACGTAAGATACAAACCTAAACTGGTCATTATATGTTGCGGGCATCAGGTGTATCTAATTATGTCGATTTGTCTGCCTAGACAACGACGCACCGAATTACGCCATTTGTTTTGGAAAGTGGTTTGCATATAAACCGAATTCGGTTATATAAAGAAATTTCATAATGGCCCCTTCTCAAATGTTTTCAAAAAGGTTGTTTAAATTATAAAAGAGCGCAAGAGCAGATAATGACAGAACTAGCAAATGCCAATCATTTCCATTTTTATTTAGAACAAGTCAATATGTAATAGCCTAAGATGTACCGATGTACATAGACCTGCAAGTCATCATCAAGTTTTGTATAACTTCAGTTTTAATGTAAAGAAAAATAGTAACGCTGTTCTTCAATAACAAAAATTGTCCTGATAGAGAGCATACATTGAACATTTTTTTAAATTGTCGACTGTCCAAGTAAATATTTTAAGCCAGTACGGTAAATAGTGTAAATACTTATTTGCTACGACAATAAAATCAGTTTTCACAGATAGTTCACATCTCCAATTAAAATCGAAATGACGACAAGCACACTGCATTCGTTTGCCCATGAAGAAATATTCGGAAAATGAATGGATCGAAGATTTAAAAAACCTCATAAAAATTTCCGCTTATGTAAATCAAAGATTAGAAGCCAATACAACCATATACAGAAGGGTCACTAAGGTGCTTAAATAAATGTCTACATAAAATTGTTTACACATTGAAATAATGTAAATGTGAGCAAGTTTAAATATTTACAATACAAAAATAAATAATCGAATTTCACAATTTGGCACTCGTCAATTTGCACTCAAAAAATCCTATGGCAGTCATTGTATCGGAATCTGGTAATTCATTTCGAGTAAGAAGCGCCTGCAAGGCTCAATTAAACTCGTCCGTTGTTGACTGATGATGATCATCCTGTGTAAATAAAGGAATAAATATTCAAAAAACTTTAACACTAACTTTAATACATACGTATTTATTTTAAAAATATTTACCCGTTTCCAAAGACACGCACCTCCTAATGCTGCTGCCCTGCGCAAGATTCGATGTCGCTAAATTCCAACTTCCATCAAAAACCTTCTACAATACTTGTTTTTTTGTACAGTTGACTAGAACTTTTTTCTACAAAACCTCAACCTAAACCCAGCTTTACCTTCTACAAAATCCTGATTGTCACAACCATAACCAAGCACAGAACGAGATTCGTTCCCAGCCCCCTTGCAGAACTGCTATCACTTCCATCCCCAGCCTTCAAAGACGACGCCTCTTTCGGCGCATCAACCTCAGACTCACTCAAAGTACTACTTTGCAGACCCTCAGTCTCATTCCTCAGCTCACAGAGCTGAGCCTCCGTGATACGATAGTTTTCATAGCACTGGCACTTATTCCCAGTCCCGCAGAACGCACTGCTCACACACAGATTCAGTCCCTCCGTCCTACATTTAGCTCCAATTCTGAGGGAGCACCTGCCCCTCCCCTCGTCAAACACCTGCATTGAATCCTTCCTTCCACACTCGGCCCTCACGCGCATATCCTTACACGCACCATTCTCTTCCAAATAGTGTTTGCCACAGGCGCAAACCCCCCGCGGATACCCGACGGGGACACAGCTGGCCCCCTCCACGCAGATGTCATCCTCATCCACCTCTTCTTCAAGATCACAGCTCATCCCGGCCTTCAGCCGACATTCGTTCTTCACGCTGTCATACAGCCTGCCCTCCATACAGGAACAGTTTGACCCGACACACTCCATCCCCTCCTGGTCACAGTCCGAGTCCACCTCGCACCCCGCCCCTAGCTGGGGCACGCACCTCCTCCCACTCGGCACGAAGCCGTCGGAGCACCAGCACTTGCCGAAAAAGTCCCAGTCGACCTTTCTCTCCCGGTCTGGCCAGCACTCGGCAATTCCTCACACAGTCCGTGACGGGCTGAGCAAACTCCCTAAGGTCACACATGATTCCGCCCGGGGTCACGGCACATGTCTCCAGGTATGCGTCGTATACCATCGTCGAGTCATTTCGACACACACAGGTCCCACTGGGGTCGCAGACGAGGTGCTTGTGGACGTTACACAACTCAGTTTCGTTGCAGTTGCTTAGATATGACTTCATGCAGATCTCCTCGTGACCGTTGGTGACGTTGTGGACGTCGTCGTAGAATGGGAGGCAGTGGCATAAGCCTCCAAGACATTCTTTGTGGGGGTCGCCGCAGTCTGAGCTAGTTTTGCAGGCCTTTCGAGGCCTGTACTCTGAGTCGAGGTAGGAATACGTTTCACCGCTGACTTTGAGAATGGAGATGAAGAAGCAGAAGGTCAAGATTAGGGTCAAGGTTGAAGCTCTTGCCAGATGTCTCAGAGTGGGGGGAATGCGAGACATTTTTATAGTGAAAAAATGTAGTTTAGTGGTGAATAGTGAACATTCACATTCAGGTTTTGTGGTTTATGTCAGGAGATATTAGATTTTTGGGAAGAGATTAAAAAAATGGGAAGGGTGTGATGGTGTGAGACGTGTGACGACTTTGGCTTAGTTGAGTTTGATACAAGGTGCTAATTGCAGTTTTCTAGCTTTTTATATAAGCTATTAGATAAGCCATGATGGGCACAGAGGTGGCCAGAGGGCAGAGGAGCAGGAATAAAAGTGCTAAATTGGTTGGGTTGCTGAAATGCTAACCAATTCGCACAGGATTCTGTTCTCGGAAAGCGGATGGCAATATACTTGTGTGAGTGATGGGAATGTAATGACATGATTAGCAAAGATGAAACTGCTCTTTAATCTCTTTCACTTGGTGAAGGTACACACAGGCACCACACAAACACACACACACGCATACACCTTTATCTGTGATCGGATGCTTATGAACTGACCAGAGAGGTGAGGGTGATGTGATGTGGACAAAATGGGAGATGGGCTACTGAGGATAAATAAATTGCTTAGTGAGTTGTGGGGAAATCCAATCGCGGAATTGACAGAAAACACAAAAAAAGGAGGGCATACAACCAGATTTATTGAGTTACATTTTACAGAAAGACAGACATTGCGACGTTGCCGCTTTCCTTATTAGCAGAATAGCACAGACATTAAATATAAAATAACTACATTTTTGCAGAAATAACAAAGCAGATGTATTCAGAAGTTCATTTCAGATCAATTATTAACAGGCATTTTCAATTTTGTAATGTGTTTCGAAGGATGGACGACTTGTTTAATGATAATTTTACATTTAAATTTGGGACAACAAACGAATATTTGTTTTATTTGAAAAAAAAATCGTTGCAAATTAAAAATTTCAACTGTAAGTAAGTTGTAAGTAAGGATTTTTGTAAACAAGGTTATTTTGCAATATGGCTCATGAAAGAATTATAAGAAGATATGGCCTTTATGGCAGATGATTCACCTGAGATGAACGTCAAATTCAAAAACCCACACCTGTACCTGTTATTTTGTAGATATGAGGAAATCACAGAATTTGAGTTGCCTTACAGGTACCCAACTGCCAAAAAAATGTCCAAACTCTCAGATCACATTTGCACACTTACTCACTCACAAACACATGCGAAATGAGTCTTTTAATCTCCTTTCCTCATAACTATGAGGATCACGATGCAAGTATGTATCTGCTCAACCCAAATATTTAATCAGGGAAAGTCAAAATAAAGATAAATACAGGAGGTCGCGATAAGTCGAAAAACAGTGGATTTTTACTGGCGTTCTGCAGAACTTTGCCAAACAAAAGGGAAAAAGACTAAAAAGAGAGAGAGAAAAGGATTAAAGAGAACAGAACACGAGCCTCATATCGTCACTATCATCATCACCATCAGAAAGATTTTTAACAGACCTCTCGCCGAAACGGAGCTCTGGTCTTCTGATCGGATGGCAGCTGGTAAATCTCCTTCACATCAAGATTATAGGCGTTTATTATACTTTTAGATTTGTTTGAAGGAAGTGCAAATCTTTTTTTCGCACATGTGTTTAATTCTTTTGAGAAAATATGCAGGAATTTCATAAAAAGCTTCTGTGGTGCAATTGATTGGGCTTGATGGATTTTATAGAGATGAAATGAATTTTATTTTTATAAGATTACGTGGAAAATGGAAGTTTGATGACGACTTTATGAAATAACGAAATCTTTTTATGATGGCACTACGCAGTATGTATTATGCAGGGGATTTCGATTACATCACAAAGTTTGGGAGCAATGTGAGACAGGTAAACAAATTGACAACGATATGTTTGGTTGGTAGAGATGCTACGAAGTCGTCAGGGAAATATGCAATATATTGTATGGAGACGGTTGTGGTGCCACTCGAAAGATTTGCAGATGTGAAAAGTGTTAGGCTTACAAACTCGGATTCAAAAAACGTTTTTTTGTTGTAAAATAAAAAAATCCAAAGGAATACGTATGTAAATGATTTATTGATGCCGAATTTTCTTACTACGTACGTCTATATTTAAATCAGGGTTGGAATCGGGGAAAAACTAAAATTGGTATTTACCATTTTGGACGTCCAAACCTTAGCTGCCCGAAACTGCCCAACAGTCCAATGTCATATACACAATGTAAAAAGTGAAAAAACTCTACAGTGTACGTATTGGAGAGTTTAGGCAGTTTTGGACATTTCCCAGGGGAAAAACGTTTTCCCCATCCCTCTCGGAATGACCTGTGCCTGGAAACCTTCCAACACGAATTTAAATTCCACTTTACAATGGAGTAAGTCATGCATGTATTTAGTTACTATATATTTGGATAGGGAAGCGTAGCTGTACCTTTTTAAAATTGGAAAATTTTGTTGCGACTGCCAATCTCGGTGTGGAGTGTAACCACAGATATGACTTGAAGTTATTTACGTACATATTTCAATTGATTTTTTTGGAGTAGCTTTATTTAGTTAAATATTTAAAAATAATCATTTTCGACCCATCTTCTTTCTATATACCGTGTTTCGACCGTTTCTATAGTTTATAAATACTGTGAACGACGTATCATTGAACACATTAATGCATTTTTGCTTTTGCTGTTTTTCATTATTCAAATCTTGTCATATTTGACATAGCACGCCTTTTTACGTAAAAATGTTAGTATTTGCAGCATATGACTTAAATTCGACGCGCACCTTACTTTTTTATCTAAGAAATTGATCATTCATACATTAGATTTTTATGCCGTTCTAGCTCAATGGAATGATTGATATTAAATTAATTGACTTATATCTCTGTTAAAACTCGAATAATACTACACATAGATATTTCATTGCCTGGGTCAGATATTGCGTCACAGTTTCGGGCAAAATCAGACCAAGTAAATCCAGGTTAATCACCTCCAAATCTTAAATGAATTACAATTTTATGACTTTTCGCCCTTTTTGAGAATCTTTTTTATGGATGGCTATATATTGGTTCAATAGAAAAGCTACATAGGTAGTTACATATGCCTGGGAAATATATCTATGACACGATTTATATTTGCATAAACTCTATAAGCTCAATACCTCTAATCTCGGGATGCAATAAAGCCATAAAATGCTATAAGTTTCGCAATTTTTTTCATCTTTTTTTTCGCTTTACAAGGTCTCCCTCACTCAAGTCCTTCTGCTACATGTTTCAATCCTCCCCAAAAATCCACCTCTTTTATTGCTTCTTCTTCATTATCAAGTTGGGCATTTTACTGCGCAAATATTGTAGCTCGCTATCGTCATACTCAACTTCGGTGGAAGTGACCAAGGTCTTTAGCCTACGAAAGTTGTCGGCAACGGCTCGCAAACACCATTTGGTGGGCTCTTCCCCCTTTTTGTAAACACAAGGAAAAAGAAAACAAAAAAATATGACGTCTCATTATTAACGATACCGGAAGCGCTCTCCTGCTTCATGGAAATCAAAACATTTGGGTGGAAAACATAGTATGTATTTAATTACGTTGTAGTAGAATGGGAGGAGGACAAGATTTTGGAGATTTTCGAGTCTCGAGATTCCCTCCAGCAGAGAGATGTTATTTACCGTGTGCGGGACGCGCATGAGGAGCGTTCTCAAGTCTAAAGAAAATAATCAGGGCTAATTAAGATTATTTCCTCATAGATTTTTAGCTTTATTTGCTTAGATTACTTCTTAAGCATCCGATATTCCAGCAGCTCCTCTCCTCCTCCCGGAATTCGAGCTCCGGGCATCCACAATCTTTCTCACTGAGGATGCGCATCGACTCCTCGGGAATCCCGGTGAATGACTGGTTGTCTATTGCACGAGACACCTCCCCGACAGTGTTTAGTTCGACGCATAACACATAAAGTTCCGGGTAGACTTGGTAAATCTTTTCGAGAACTTTGCCACTCTTCACCTCAACGAATAGTTCGGTGACGTTTGGGAAGAGAATGGAGAGCTTCTCCATTAGAGTCACGCCCACACCGACGTCGAGCCTAGTTAGAGTTAAAGTCTTAATTGTCTTGCACGGGGCGATATGGTCTATCCTGACTTGGCCGGATTCTAGCTCGTGGAGATTGGATAGATTCAGGGAGATCTGGCGCAAACTTGGAAACTGCCGAGTGAAATAGGAAAAGTCTACAGGACCAGCCCAATAGTTCAGCCTGAGTCGGACTAACTGTCTCAGGGCAGACGTTATGTAGAACCTCTCGAATATGTCCTCATTGGCCACAGTCAGCTCCTGCAAGGTCTCATTAGACTTATGAATGACATCTTGAATAAGCTCCCACTTAATTTCCGGGGTAATCTCCAGTGAGATATTATAAAATCTCATATTCAAATGGAAAAACAAATTGATGAGGTCATCCTTCGACAGGTCCCCCTTCCGGGAGTCCAGCATTCCCGGGGAGGTGATCTCCAACCTCGAAAGAATTTTCCCCAGTGGTGAGTTCCAACTTTTGAAGCGCATCTCTTTCAAATTACTTGATGCCGTTATTATGTTAGCAACGATTTGATCATAAAACGGGTGGATTCTCCAGGAGTCGTCGAAGCTCTCAAAGTGAATCAGTTTCAGATGGGGGAAGTTATACAGGCCCAGTTCCCAGGCCCCGCTTTCGTCCGAGACTTTGAGGGAGTCCCAATGATATCCGCGGATCGACGGGAGGTGCAGGTGGCTTGAGCGCTTGTCCTCGTCTACACTCATACTCGACTGGGAGTCGGTGAAGACGATTAGATGGAGGACCTTGAGATGTTTCATCTTCTGGAGGAGCTTGGAAAACTCCATTAACTCAGTTATGGCGAGGCGGACTCTGAGACATTTGATCCTCGGAGAGAATTGGGTGAGAAAGCGGGACGTGTTTTTCTCCCGGATGTCGTCGATCCGGATGGCGTAGGAGACGAAAGGGTTGGAAATGTTGTGCTGCATCAGTTTGAGAAAGCGTTTGAGTTTTGATGGGGGGATTTTGGTGTTGAAGGAGCGCGAGCGGAGGATGCTGCAGCAGATGGCGTTCCATCGTAGGTTGACCTGGCGCGCCAGGAGCAGCTCCGAGTTTTTGAGATACGACAGGACCAACTGCAGAAACTGTGGAAAAAGCATTGCTGCGGTTAAAAATAATTATTGTTTTGCTGCTTGATTAATTCACAATGCCACAAAGAAGGGGCTTTTTTTAACTCGACATAAAGAACTCTACTTAAAAATTGTACATTTATTTATAATTAGTTTGGAATTGCAGATCATTGAAATGCTAATTGAAATAAAATACGATCGAACAAGAATAATATATGGAAAAATAATCTTGCATCGTTAAATACACACTCAAAACTTTATATCAAAATTATCAAAATCTCCACAACAATGATAGTACTGGAATACGTGATTAACTGGTATCTACTACTGAGTATGTAATTCGCAAAATGAGTGAAAAGTGGAACAGGGCTGAAATCATTTACAGATCCGGGGATGAAATGCATTTCTTTTCGTCTCCATGTTAAATTGTCACAAGTGAGTTCATAATGAATGTTCATATTTTTATTCAATGTATCTTGATTTTTATAGGGAATTTCAAAGTATTTAACGAATAGTAACCACTTAAATTTCAATGTTACTTCCATTAACTAAATATCATACCTAGACATAAAAAGAATTACAAATAAAATCTTCATACTTTCGGGTCTCCAAGGCCATACGCATTCCCATCATCAGTAATACTGTAACTAGAGCCACTTCCGGCAGACGACTTGGAGATCGGAGAAAGAGAAGGGCTGTTCAACTCCTCCACTTCGAATTCCTCCATTGAATTATCCGACCTCGTGCCATTTCTCGCCGTGTGCTTGTCAAGCAAGAACTTTTTCAGCGATGACACAGGATTTGCCAGGAACTCGTCCTCAGCCGGTTGTACGTCGTACAACAGGAGATTTTTCAGTTGTTTCAACATTTTATCTAAGAATTTTAGAGAAAAATATATGATGTATTCTGGACAAAACTCCAACTTGTTTCCTTCAGATCCAATTTTGCACTGGAACTTTCCATCATCAAAAACGAATGTCATACGAGCATATTTCCCACATTTGGCTCTCAGACTTTGCTTATCAGCATTTTTTATATTTTGAGACTGTCGAAATCATCATTATAAAAATTCTGAAAAAATGGATCAGCAAAGTTTTGTGCCTATAAAACCTTGGATGGCTGGAAGATAGTCGTTTCTGGGTTTTTGCTGGAAATCCAACTTAATTTTAACACAACGGATAACTAGGTATATTTACACATTTTGAGAATGCCAACTTTGCATTGTAATGATAAGATAAGATAAAAAGGAAATCCGCAAATAATCAGGTGAACAAACATCGGATCCCATATATGTAACCCAGATGTAATCATCAATTCCCAGAAATTGCATTCTCTACGGATGACCTCAATCCTGCGGAAATAAATGGAGCTCAATAAAGTCCAGGCATACATGTATGTGTTTATGCAAATATTTTTCACAAAATTCTTCATTTACAGATTGAAGGATGAGTATTTTGAGGGATTCGATCTGTTGTTGGCAAATACGGAGAAGATTCAAAATTCAAATATTACATTCTGCAGAACACAAAGTCCAATTTTTAAGAGTTCAGGAATTTGCAACGTAGCCAAATATAAGTGATAAATAAATAGAAAATCCACAAAAAGTGAGTTACTTTTTGTCAAATTAACTATGGTTCTATGGCTATAGATATGTAGACGCTTAAACTTATCACTTTTCATGCTGATGACAACTCTACGATTACTAACTCGATGGAGAATAGAAGAGGAAATGATGAACTATAAAATAAATCCCGGGAAGAGAAGTTCTCTAAGAGAACCCAGTTATGACACAACATAAATATGTCGGGATTTTTTGTTACCAAAAAAATTCTAGTTTACATAGTTTCTAGTCGAAATCCGAATTCTCCAATCCAAATTCCAGTATTTAATCCATTCATCAATCCCGACATTTTGACACCCCACATCATATTTTTAAAAAAATTAAAACTAAAGGACCGGCGGTGCGAATGAACCACGTTCTCGTTCGAGTTAGGCGTCATCGCTTGTCTCTCTTGGATACTTTGGATATGTACGGTCACAATTACATTTTCAACAACCAAGAAATTCGAACGTTCAATTGTCAATATTTTCTGACTCTAGGGGTTACATGAAGGTTATAATTAACGTGAGTCTTTCCTATATTTGAATAAATTGATTTGAATTATTCTGTAGTTTAGTTTGACGCAAGATTTTTTTGTAAAAAATAAGTTACGAAAACTTTCACATAGCCTTTTATTGAAATACATACAAATTTTATAATTCCATTAAATCTTGTTTATCGGTTGGAATAAGCTCAATGGCATGAAATGTTTGAAATCAGGATAAATAAAGTATATGGAAAAAAGTCAATAAATTATTCGAAACAAAAAATATTTCCATCCAAAAATTTTCCCCCTCGTTTTCTATTTCTCCCTTTGCATCATTACCATTAACAAGTTGGTAATATCCCAACCATTCGAAATAGCCTTTACGGAATAGCTTTTTATTAGATAGAAGATAGATATTTACATACCTATACATTATTATAGTAATTTCATGCTATCCCGTGCAAGGTTGTCCCGTGACCGACACAATAGTGATAATATTACCAACACATCCTCATTCACATTACCATAGCCCCCTTTCCTAAAAGCATGACATGCTTCAAAGAATGTGAAGCAAGTGATTAAATATTTAACTGTCCTCCATTCTGTAATAAATCCCTTCAAATTCACACGGCAGAAGATAGTATCTTCCGTATCCTTTCCACAACCTTGCCTTCGTATAAATAATTTTCTTCAAAAAAGCCAAGAAATCATGCATGATACGACCATTTGCCACAGAAATAGTATCAACAGCAGAGTTCCTATTTATCAACTAAGAGAGGGGGGTCAAAGTTTGGGAAAAAGTTTTCGAGATGAGATGATTAGTGTGCTTAATAGAGCTGTGAATGAATAGTGATGCTCACATTGAAAGTTGTTTACGACGTTTATTTTTGTCAAAAAATCATTTTCTGGCAAAAAAATAAGGGTTTTCGGGGGCCATTGTAGCTCATTTTTTCAAGCTTTTTAAGCGATTCTTGCTGAATTGGATAGGAGGCCCTATTATATGGGTGGAGGGGGTATTTCGATTTTAAGCAAAAGATGCAATTCTACATTTAAAATAGGGCTTCGAAATCTTCAACCTAACAACACGTCCAATTATGAAACATGATGTTTTTCGGAATTATTTACATTAGTAGAATTGAAATGTGGGGAAGGTGACGGTGATCGTTCCAGATTTGTAAAGCAAAATACCGCACTGCCTTTGATGAAAATGACAGCAATTCTGTGATTTTTTTAAAACATTGATTAGGTAAAATCAGTTAATTTACAGTCGCATTTTGACTTTGAGATTGTCTCGCATCGTAATGTTTGTACTTTTTTTTTACGAAATTCACTTTTTTTCTGCCGTTTATAGGATTGTGCTGATGATTGGATTGATCAGTGACTGAATTGCAGTCATTTTCATCAAAGAAATTACAGTTTTTGCTTTCGAAATCTTTCGAAATCTGGAACAATCAGCGACACCTTCCCTTGCATTTCAATTCTTCTAATGATAATAATTCCGAAAAACATCATGTTTCATTATTGGACGTGTTGTTAGGTTCAAGATTTTGAAGCTCTATTTTATTTGTCCAATTTCTCCGCCAAAATTACGTCTTTTGCTCTAAGTCGAAATATCTCCCCAGATAATGCGATTTTCTATCCGGAACTGCAAAGATTATGAAAAAAGCTTGAAAAATGAGCGAGCTACAATGCCCCCCGAAACCCCTTATTCGCCCCCCGAAACAAACGTCATAGGCATTTGTAACTTTCAATGTGAGCATAGCTCTATCACGCACACTAATCATCTCGAAAACTTTTCCCCAAACTTTGATCCCCCTCTCTGCGTTGATATGTAGTAACTCAGCATTAGCATATGCATATCTAGCTCAAAAGAATATCTGAGCCATAAAAATGTGTTTCTCGTCCAAATAAATTCCTTGCGTGCTTTTAGCCTTATGTATGCATGTAGCTTGTCATCATTGTGACTATAAAACGCGGAAAAAATGTGCAGGAGTCGATTCCTGAGACGAACTATGTAGTTAATAATTGTGCGATTAATAACTTATTTTTACATTCTGGATCGGTTTCGGCGGCTCACTTATCAAACATTAAATTATAATTATACCTACTCAAAGAGAATATTTGATGAGGGACAAAAAATCGTGGGCTTTGGACGGCCTTTCAGTTTCGTATCAAAACATGGTCGTTTGTGTGCAACTGTCTCAACTACCGAACGATACCTACATACTTAACGATGCGTTTCCCCCTTAGCAGCCAAATGCACATTTTAAATTTTTTCTTGAATGGGCCGATGGACGTTTTGCTTAACTTGACATATAAAATTAAAACTTCCGTTAATTCGGCTTGT
>JAHZMY010001244.1:0-14522 GCA_027743915.1 Seira sanloemensis
GTTACCGTAAATTCATAATGCCGCAGTATAAATACAGGAGTTCAACCTTTCATCATCAATTCGGACTTGAGACACGATTTCATCACATTTCAAAACACTTCCAGTCTTCCTAATTTTTTTCTCATTTTCCCCGTTGGAAAATTTCCAGACTAAAACAAGATGCAGAAGGCCATTATTATCATCGTAGCTATTGCTTTTGTCGCCGTAATGACGTATCAAGAAGGTAGCGCAGCGATTTTCATAAGTAATTCAGATTTTATTTTGTTTTGCAAGGCAATACTTGTTGTGTTTTTGCAGCATCTGCCACTTCTCCAGTGAAACCTTCCAACTCGACCTCTGGAGTCCAGCCACCCATCTCAAGCAGGCCTGGTGATGTACCACAAAATGAAACCGGTAACAGGATTTGCCTTGACTTGATGATTTTTGGAAGCCCACATAAGTAAATAATTTTTTCCTATTTGTGTTTGATTCATGCAGCCCATTCAAGAATGAGCCGCGCCTGGAGAAACAGCGGTCAGGGTGGAACCGGTGGCAGCGGAGGACGTCCTGGCCAACCTGGAAGTCCAGGCAGACAATAACCAGTTCATCGTTGTAATATCGACCTCCCACCAAAAATTCGGTCTGGAAATAAAAGAAATGAATAAAAACGATTTAAGCCATCACAGAATCATTGCCATGAGACTCAATCGACCACTTTATCACATTTCCTCGAATTCCAACAAATCCATTTGCACAGCAGTTGCATGCATACGGCTACAAAAACCGGCTAATTACCTGCAAGGGAAAACATCCATTTAATCTGTATTACGAGGAAATGCATGGATAATGAGCTTACATGCTTTGTCTCATGCACCTCTGACGATCATATTAATGTGATTTGTGCAGGCGTGCACAGGGAAGTGTCGTAATCATATATAGATGATAGTAAAAGTATAGCAAAAGGCCATGTCTCTGTAGGTACTTTCATTTACATCCTTGTTATCGTTATGGTAATTACCGTATCCTGTTGGTCTAATGGCATAAGAGGACTTAATTATTACAAGCCTCCGCATCTCCTATAAAACTTTGTCCCACCACGCTTTGTCATGATTGGTCCCATCGTGTTTATCCGTCATATAATTTGGTAACTGCATTTTTTAATGCATCCAAGAACTTCCAGGAAGAGACGAAACCAGGAACTTGAAACCAGTAACGATAAGTAGGTGGACGCCAGGCTACGATTTTATTTGTTGCTAAATTTATGACTTGTTGATTGCATTTATGACGGATGAGTCATTTAATAGCTGGCAATTCTTGGAAGGCGGTAATTGACACATACGAAGACGGATTTCTTACATGAAGCTGGCTCGTGCTTGTCATCTTTGGCAGATCAGGCCTGTGCAATCAAGTGTTGGGGATTTTTCCAGCCTTAAATTTTTCCCATTGATATGGATAAAATTATCCTAAGAAAATGTCCACAACTGTTTAAAACTTTAACTGCGTGCATTATATGTCTTACAATGACCCCAGTGCGTTGGATTATCCAACTTTTTACATTGTGTTTGCACTATTGGGTCGAAGGGCAGTTTTGGGTAGATGGGTTGTGGACGGCAAAAAAAAGCAACTTGCCGGATTTCGCGGTAACTCACAATTTTAGTTTTCTCTAACCCTAATTTAGTGCAAGCAGGATCAAGATGGTTTCAAACCCCTGTTGCCACCTGAGCTTGTAGGTAATGATAGTTTGGCAGAATATATAAAATGTAGTTACAAAGCTCTGAATACCAATCAAGAAACTAAAGTCAGTAGGGAAATAACATTATCATATTGTCTCAATATTAACAACTTTGAACAGAATGGCCGTTATGAAAAATACGGGAGCGTTGTTCGCCGTTTTGCTGATTTCCACCATTTTTGTAACAGGTGCAAATTTTTTATTTATGCAATTTTGTGAAATACATCTTACAATAAAAATGGTTGGAATCCCTTTTCTCAGTTTTTGCTGCATCGGATGATGCCGGATTGGTGACCACTACTACTCCTAAGTCTCCGTCCGGATCTCGTGATAAAAATCAGAAAATTCAATTATCAAAATAGTCATGGGGAAAATTAAAACTTTTTCTTGATTCATCCCAGATTCCGACTCCCATTCTGGTGACGGCTCATACAGCTACAGCTACTCCTCAAGGGTAAAGAGGGCTTGCCTTTTTGGCATGGGCTCGTGCGGCGGTGAGGGGGGAAAGGGCGAAGACGGTGGTACTCCGGGTGCACCCGGCCATAAGTGAATAGACTGTTGTCATAAGCCATGGTCATTTTACAAAGCTATGAAAATATTGTCTTAATAAATAAAAATTTTGGATTAACTACAACTATTTGGCATTACTATTCTTGCAACGCATAAAACAATAAAAATACCCGTCGCATCAAATTACACATTATAGCAATTATTATCTTTTAAAAACGTGATGCAAGTCGGTCGGAAAATAATCAGACTGCAATTTGCTTGTTGTACAGGTTAGGCGTGTCCTCTTACATCTACATTGAATGTCAGTTTCCGACATCTCTGACATGCAGACGGGTATGTTCAAGTATAGACTTAACAATTTTACGATTTCAGAGAAATATAATAAAGCCCATTTCCGGTTTCTAAGTTTATGTTTCATTATCAGCCGCTTCCGTTATGAACTGAACGGTGTTCTAGACGTTTCTACATAAAGTTTAATATGAATGTTTTAATAACGCAAAAAAGATTTTAATACACATGATGGTATTTAAGTTTAAACTTTCTGTAAATGGATTTTTTTGTTTTGGTCGAACTTTTATTCAACTTTAATTTTGATTCCATAACGGCTTAACCACCATTTATCATAATGTAATTGTTACTAATATTTAAATAGTAAAATTGGATGGGTTTTTTAAAAGACGACTAGATAATTTTTTCATCAAGTTAGTTTGGGCCATGTCAGGCCATTTAAGTAGGCTTAAATGGAAACAGTCGTTAACTAAACTACTCCCCCTCATAATGCCGCCAGATTGAAACAAGAATGAATCATATATGTAAATTCTGAAAATCTGACTATAAGCTGAGAATGCTTATCTTATCACAAAAATGGGTTCCTCTTTAATATATTGTTACATGCTCCTACTGAAATTATCTTGAAAACATACTGACTAATTCCTAATTACCTAGTGGCGTGGTAACCACGCATCCATTTTTATTATCTTCCGATGACTCAACCAGCTCATTAGACCCCATTCTCACACGATTTGAGCAGTTATTGCCCAATCTCTGTACAAGTGAAGTGGAGCTGACATTTGAAAATCATTTGATCAAAATCATTTTTTTAGTTGTTTGATTTCTTAAAACTGCCGTAAAAAATGCGACTATCGCTGCTGCTAATCGCGTTGGCCTTCTTCGTCCATTGCGAAGCTGGTCGGGGCGGTGCTGGTGGCTATGGAGGAGGGTCGCCCGGGATGCCCGGACTTCCGGGTGGCGATGACTTTGACGGTGCACCCGGCTTACCAGGTCTTCCGGGTGGGGTCGGAGTGGACTCTTTCATTCAGGATGACTGGATAAGAGCCCTGCTTAGGAAGTATTTGGCTGAGGAGACTCGATTAAACGGGAAAAAGAAGGGCGCTCTCAGCAGCCTTTACTATCCAAGCGATGTTTATCCCTACTATTTTCCCATGTATTATCCACATTACTATGGATCTGGTGGGGCAGGAGGAGGATACGGTGGCGGCAGAGGAGGCGCTCCTGGAATGCCTGGTAAATTAGCTTGAATATTTAGCAATATCCTGGTAATTTTCTCAGCTCAAGCATTTTTGTCGAGATTAACGAAATTTACCGCAGTTTAAAATGCGCAAAACTCTCCTAATTTCGCAAAGAATAAAAAATTTTACATTTCACAATGCCCCAAGCCTACCGATTATTCCTCAATTTGAAATGAAAATATTTTGTTAGGTTAAAATGTGCGCTCGATGCTGAAAGTTGCAAATAGTTCTTTCAATTGTCATCGTCTCGGACGCTGGACACTTCAAACAAGGGTTAAATATTATAATGCAATAAAATTGATTTGTAATTTCAGGCGAGCCAGGATACTAAATAGGAGATATGCAACATTTTTTGTATGTCTCATCGGCACACCGGAGAAAGTGAATAAATTAAGCAAGTTATAACAATCATACATTGAGTCAATAAAAAACTCCTTTAAAGTCATCTTAATCTAAATAATGAATTGCAGTCTCACGAGGCCCCATTTTTTTGTGCCACATTCGGGACGATTTCACATGATTTTACAGTTTAGCTTTTAGCATATGAGCATTTGGCTTATTACCATGCAGATAATTATTTATTACTGCTATTGCTATCTACCATTCATACGTCCTTGAACGGCCGGCTTCTGTGGCCAGCGTCTTAATTAGAAGATGTCCGCTGGTCGCATTGCAGATTAACCATAATTGCATTTTCCACTGCCTTTCCATAAAGTTCCTTGTCCATAATCGTTGCTTTCCTCAATTAAGCTGCAAACAATGTATGAGCAATGCGACAATAGCCTTAGCATACAGTCATACTATAAACTTTATCAGCTAATTACCTCTCGTTCTTACCTCTAAATCAGTCATCGACACAAGCATTTGCCACAAAAACTCATTAGCATTTCCCTCAAAGCAATGAAAGATATGCACTTGAACATGCAACAATTACCTAATGACATTGTATTGAAAAAAGAGTTTAGCCGTAAACTGAAACCACTTTGACCCAGACTCTCATCACGAACATCATCTCATCATCGCATCTTTCTCTCCCTCAAATTGCGATTTCCAAGAAAAGTATCATCAACTATCAATCCGAAAAAATGGCGAGATTCGTTGCTTTGATTGTTTGCTGCCTGGTCGCCTACGCCGCAGCCCAACAAAGTCCTTTCGGTAACAGATATTGCATTAAAAGTATTTAATAATTCAATAAATTTATTAATAGACAAAATATTTCCCATGTTAATTGAAGGCGCCCCTCCAAACCAGTCTCCCTCTGGGTCGGTCCAGGACTCTCATCCACAGGAAGGTGCTCCACTTGCTCCTGGAGCCAGTTCTTCAGTCGAACCAAGTGAAGTTCGCCCAGCTCCCACCCGACCCCCGAAGGTTGAGAATGGGACGACACAGAGCCCGAGCGCTGCGAAATTAGCTGGAAAAAATAATGCGGCGAGCCTCGCCGCCGTCGCGTCCACCCTGCTGTTGATTGCAGCAGTTCCAATCATTTTGTAAATTTTTGCAAATGAAATATTCAAAGAAAGGGACGATAATTTGTAATACATGTTTAATTTCGGTTGAGTAAAATTCCTTCGAAATGTACGACTGAACAATTCAAATAGTTGAAAATTTTGAAATGGGAATAATTTTTGTGCGAACTCTGGCTCAGATGTGCCAAGTAGCGCAAGTGTTTTAGCAATTTTGTAAGCATAAAAATTTTGTTTTTAAATGAAGACTAGAATTGCACGAAATACGTTTCATCTGCACCATGAATACACCAAGTTTACTTGAGGATTAATTTTGTTAATGGATATAATAATTGAAAAGTATCCCGGTTTGTCGCAAAATTTTCACTCACGCTCGCCCCATTTCCGTCCTACTTAATATTTTAACGACCCTTATAGTCAACTTTACCCGGCAACCATTAAATTCAAAGAACCTTGGAATACACTAATGCACAAATAACTTACATTCTCGATCGTAATACGAGGAAAACATGCTCCTTTCATTTGTTACCCTATTTCATGACAATAAATGTCATTCGCTACAATTGCAAAAGTTTGAAAATTTTCAATAACGTTTCAAGAATAAAGTGCATTTAGCAAAAGTCTCATTACCTTTCAGTATGAGCAAGATTTTTGATTTAGAGTCGCGGCAGCCTCTGTCATGGTAATGTTCCAGTTAAGCTTCACCACAGGAAATACAACTATCTTCCCCAGAGCGCTTTGGCTGCAATCTACCTCGTCATAAATAATCACCAGGAGTGATGCTAATGCTTACCTAAATTCTTCAGAGATATTATCCATGTTTAAAGTGTAAGCTGGGATGTTATATGACTTAGCGTGAAAAACTTTCTCTTTGGGTCTTCCCAACAACCCCTAACCGTTCATTGGCCTTGTTACTACCCCGTTACAAAAGTGTATCCCCCTTTAGCATTACATTTTTTTCTTTAAAATGTAATAATACGGCTGTTCCAAAGTAACAAGCATTCCCACACAGAGAAAATCACATTCACATTACATTAGATTACAAACGCCTGTAGCAACTCTATAGGAATAACACGGCTGTTTCAAAGTAACAAGCATTCCCACACAGAGAAAATCACATTCACATTACATTAGATTACAAACGCCTGTAGCAACTCTATAGGAAAAATGCAGTGGAAAAACCTTTCTTCAGAACAAAAAGCAAACGTGAGTCAACCCCACGCAAAAGCTTTCTCTTTCAACTTGTGATTGTTTAGATTAGCGAGGAAGGATGCTTCATGCTTTTCCGAATCTCTTTGCATCATCTTCAAATGAAAAGTACGAAGTTGGGAAAGAAAAGGAACGGGGAGTTCATCAGAAGTAAAGTATCATTGTTCTCCTTTTCCTTTTTTGAAGTTGATCTTTAAACATCTTTACTTCCATTCATCCGTCTATTCCCTTGAATGGTTGTGGAACTGTGGAAAACATATTTAAAATGTACATTCCAAATTAGACTTTTATACTGGAGTGAGGCTGCGGTCACACAATGAAGAAAGTGTTTGGATGGCTCTCGCATTGTTTATACAGACGAGAGTGGAAATATTTGTGAAAAAAATGGGAAGAAAGCAGGGTCTTATTTCTCCCCTGTGTCCGTATATCATTACTATACACGAGCTTTCTACTACTTCCTACTTCTTTATTCTACTACTTACAAAATGAAGTTCCTTTTTTCTAAAAAAAAGTTTTAACAAAATTGTACAGAAGAGCCTTTGCAATCATGACGAATTTATTTCCGGGTAAATATTGTGTTTACAGCAGTTACTTAATTCTTTATAAGGAAACCGAGCTGCGTAGAAGACGAAAGGGAAGAAAGGACGCCAAGAGGATAAAAAAATCCTCTGTTCTTCTGTAAAATCCCCAAACAGTTGAGGTGAAGAAGAATCACAACAAAGAATTGAACAAGGCAAGGGGAGAGAGTTTTTATCCAAAATATTTCTAGAGCTACTTTGTACTTTCAAGCCAGTCTTGACTTTTAAGGTTTACGTACTCGAGTAAATGGAAGGTCCATTCAAGTTGGAGTAAGCGCATAATAATCATCTTGTAAAAATGATGTTTCAGACCAAACCAGACAATCTCGGTGTATTTTTCCTCTGGAGGACTTACTTCCTTCGAACATGGAATTGGACTTAAGGCCCTTGGGACACACTTGGTCTTAAAGAACTGGTTGCATTATACATATCTTTGAGAAAACGCTGAGAGCGCAAGAATGAAGATGGTGATGGTGGCAATTTTAAAAGAGAAACGAGCATGGTAACCACATCCTTCACCGAGTTACCATTATCATCTTTGCCGACACCAAACCAGAAACCGTTATGGCTGAGAAAATAAAAATTTCCACGCTGATTTCTCTAGTGTGTATGGTCTCACAAATGTGCGTATAATTTTGGAGGGATGACTTCCGTCAATCTTGAGAATGAAGTGGAAGACGATTTACAAAGATGCTGTCTTCCATATGCGGTCATGATAGAAGGTTATTCAAGTGCTACGAGAACTTCTACTTTAAGAAAGCATTTTATATCTACTGTGTGAAGATTTAAGAAATAAATATCAGAAATTAATTCGTGGAACGTGCCATTGTTCGTACTTGAAAATTTTAAGCAGAGTCTTATTTACTTACGTCAGCCCAAAGCTTGTAAAGTCTAGACTGTACTTAAATATTGTCAAAGCCTTTTTCAGCAAAGACTGTTATACACGCTATATATTTTTTGATATTTTTAAAGGAAGTTATAAAGTCAACATACTTCATCTTATCTTTTCCTATCCTCCATCTTAAATATTGTTATTACAACTGTTTTAGAGATTGCTTTCATTCACTCCTTCCTCCAAACAAAGGTTTGAACAGGAAATTTCAAGATTCCACTTGAAATTTTCCTCCATACGGAGAAAGTGTTTTAAGAAGAATGAGTCTGGAAAAGGTACGATGGGAGTACACAAGTGTAAACTTGGTAACAAGGTAGATACATTTGTTTGTTCAACAGAGTAAATCATGATTTTAAAAAAGCTTGAAGTGAATGGAGATGAGTGATGATAATTAATACCAATGACGAAGACTATTAGTGATGTTTTACAGTATTATCAAACTGAAATAGGGAAATGTTTATTGGAAATAAAAAAGTTAACCATCATTTTAAAGTGGGCTAGGTTTATTGGTCCTTTAGTTGAATGAATTACTAGTTTCATGAATTTGCATCACGTTTTGCAAAGATAAGAATGTTATCTTGAATTTCATGCAACATTGACTCAATGCTCAGGAGACAATTTCAATTTCGATCCATCAAACAGATCCAACATTGTAAAATCACACAATTTAAAAAGAACCACCAACTCTTTTATTTTTTCCCACCAATGTTTTTAAAGTACATTTTAGAATGTACCTAGATCCTAGAACCACGTGACACAATCATTTTCCACTTCCATTTCAAATTCAATTTCCCCACCGAGACATGATAGAATCATACAATAAAACTTTCAAAACATTCTCTCTGCGATAATCAAATAATACGTAAGGAAAACATAAGACACCACCAAAATTTTAAAATCGAAACATAAACGAAGCATTTCATCTTGCTGAAACTCATTCCATTTTCTAAGACCAGTGAAAGCATATTGAACGGTTCCAAAAAGTACGAAGACGTAAGACGATTTTGCTTTATTTTCTTCGTGGGGGTTTTGTTTGCAATTTCAAAAGCTTCTCACGATCACCATCAAAGCAAGAGCATCTTTATACTCTAGCGAGTCCACGCACAAACAAAAACAGATAAAATAAAGGGAAAAACGAAATGGGGAGAAAATGGATTTAGACTTTCCTCTCCTTCCTTGGAAAATATTTTTTGTCCTTTAACGTTTACTTCCACAAAAACCACATTTTCTCAGCTTAACTTATTGACTGTTGTTGTGTCTTGTTGTCATTGTCAAAAGATATTTTCCTTCTAATGGCTCTACCTTTTTCTGTAAAAAAACGACTTCTTCCCAACCCCTGAAGTCAATATCAGTAGTTTCCCAAAAAAATACAGACTTTAAGCGTAAAGAAAAGATTTCGTCTTTGGGAATTGCTAGTAATGTAAAATGCTCCCTTGTTGCTTTCTCCAGCACAAAGGATTCTTTCTGGCCAGATCTTTAGTTTTTCATGTTAGTCCTACCCTCTCGATTTAGTTTCCTTGATGTACTGGAAAAGGTGCTGGGAGCAATATCAATATCCCCAAAACATTTTTGTGTCCACAGGGCTCGTTCCTTCCGATGGACATGTCCAAACCATCTTTAGTCTTTGGGTGATGTGATGGGCATGGGTCTGTGTCCATCTGTGACCATGATTACTAATCCTAAGCAAAAGAGTAGAGAGGTACATTTTAGGGGAAAGGGAGAGCATTTCCTTCGAAACTAATTCAAGAAAGTTTTCGTCCTCCACCAAAAGTCACCAGCGAATGTGATCTGTTTTTGTAAGTCGGCACAAGAGGGTGAATCTTTAATGCAGAAAAGATGACCAGAATAGTCATTGGGCAACATCAGTCACATCCCCATCACATCTGTTTGAAGACTATTCGTTACGGAGGTACAGCGAGTCCTATTTGGATAATGGAATGAGTGTATGTATTCTTACATCCTTGTTTATTGTTTTAGTTTGTTCGGTAAACTGCATTTTTACAAAATAGCTAGTTTGTATGCACTTTTAGTGGCCTGACATTACCTTCAATATAAATTCTTGACTTGTCTTTGCAGCCCTCTCCTCCTTTGCTCACAGCCACAATTTGATTTCCACTTGCAGTAGTAACCTTAAAACTACCGTAGAAGGAGGAAAGGACAACTTGAGCTTGTATATCTTACCTCGCAAAAAAGTCCATCTCATTTCTCACTATAATCTAATATAAATGACAGGGACAGTATAAGAGGCAGCGGAAATCAGTAAGATCTTGGCAGTCAATTTTTCATCAACTTTTCATTCATCCTCTCTGTCCTTCTCTTCCTGATGGAATGGGATGAATTTCAAGCATTATCTGATGTGACCTAATGGCTTTCCCCATATATAAAGAACTTTCCCTTTTCCTCCGTCTCCCATTCTTCCATTCTCTCCTTTTCTCCGAGAGACGAGATCACTTTTCTTTTTTTCTCAATCTATCTTGTTAAATGCAACGCGTAATGCAACCATATTGCTCACATTATAAGCAGTGAAAGCATGGGCTCACCCCGCCTTGGATAATTTTCTCCCTTTTTATCCTCCGGTGATTTTTTTCTTTTAGCGAGGCTGAAAAACGTAAGCAACAGCAGCAGACACACACACCACAACAGGGAAAAAAAGCAAAACAAAAATCTAAAGCCATAGACCACCAACCATCATTGCATTATATTTACTAGCAATAAGGAGTAATTTAATGTGATGTAATGTAATTTGATGCGGCCTGGCTTAGAACGCACCATGATGCCACGAAAGGAATCCCCTTTTCCTAAAGTTATTTCCTACCAGCAGCAGCAGCAGTACACAAACGTGCACGCACAATGCGGATGTGAATCACAATTTTTTTCTTCAGTAATCTCATCTCGAGAAAAAATCCCGATGCGTTCTGCACAGGGATGATACAAAGGGAAGTCCATTTTTACGAGACTCTCATTTTCACTATGTGAACTTGTGAACAGCGTGGTGGCTTTGGTGGTGTTATGTCGTGCCGTATGTCACACGACGACTGCACTTTTACGACAAGATCAAATTTAAGTTACAGCTCGATACTGTGTGACTTGGTATATTAGGTCTGGGGAAATGATGATATAATGGTAAAGAGATGGGTTCATGGTCATGTTACATGAGTAAACAGTGAGCTTCGAAGGGACAATGCCACACATAAAAATGGTACTTTCATCAAAGTACGGACAAAAACATGCGTGTGTGTGGCTGAAGCGGTCACTGGCTTGGTCTGGCTCGGGATCCTATTTCTTTGTGACAACGTTGTGAGTAGTAGTGCGACTATATTGGGAATGCACTTAGGCTAATGACGTCTGATCGTGATCAGAGATGATCCATTTGCTCTGACGAAAGTTTTTTTTTGAGCGCGACAGACGGAGAGAAAAATGACTTTTTTATTGCAAGGGTGGAATGGAATCGTGGACCATTTTCATTTCACTAAAATCCTCCCTCTCCTGTTTTCCAAATGCTTTTGTGTCAAATCTTAATTTGAAAATTACAAGTTCATTTCAGCTGGAAACTCTTAAATGACATTTGATACATGGATCGGGGAGAAATGTGAATTTAAGTGGATGTTTACTGCGAGTTGGAAACTTGTCTCGATGTACAATGTCGAATTCATCTTGACTTGATGACATCCACACATAAATACATTTGTAGGTACATTTCTAGTTTGCGATGAAGCAAGAAGGTAAAGTATATTTAGTTTAGATTTCGTTTAGCAATCGGAGCACAAACCCAACTGGTACTTACTGCTGCTGGTGTGTACCTTGACAGATGTGACAAGTGACATTTTCATTTTTATCATTTTGCACTTAACAAGTCAACGAGTTAGTTTAGGAATCGGAGCTCAAACCCAACTGGTACTTACTGCTGCTGGTGTGTACCTTGACAGATGTGACAAGTGACATTTTCATTTTTATCATTTTGCACTTAACAAGTCAACGAGTTCGCATTTTTTCATTTATTTCAATTTGTTCCACCCAATTTTTTCCTCACTTACACCCTGTTTTAATGTAATTACATATGTTAGCGTCAAAACTGAAAAGGGAAAATTAAATTTCCTCGTATTTCGGATTCTTATACACTCTGACTATGACTCAAGCTCAGAGAGACAGAATCATCAAGCCACTTAAACCGCTAATGGAGGCTGAAAAAGTGGGTGTCATATAGATGTATGTACATAGCTTTATAACATGCTTATTTTTACTTCGGAAGCACTTTACTCATGTTTCTAATGTATTCTGGAACAGCATAAAGTACAACTGCCGTTGTAGCTTGTCGTTTTCCACTGAATTGAGCAGGAAAAGGAAATGTCAGTGTGTGGAAAGCTAGAAAAATTCCTAGTATGGAAATGAGAAAATAAAGACAAATCTTGGTACATAATTGTCAATTGAAAGATGTTTTAATTTTAGGATACTTCATGGTACTTTATTTAAAGATTAAATCCACGTTTGACACATATTTTCTAAAACACCGACACATGTCAACTGTCAAAGCTCAGTTCAAATCCAGAAAGTCATTTATAAATCATAAATTCATTTATAATCTAATAATGTTAAGCATTCTCAATTATGATAATTAAATAAAACTGGGTTATTAAACCCAGGTTTAGTAGAACAGAAAATTTACAAGCATATATGTCATCTTGATATTTACATTACATAATATTAAACACCATTTGCTTGAAAAATGGGTTAGTCATATAAGGTTACTACCTACATAGTATGTAACATACGTATGCACCTAATTTAATTTACCAGCACAATTTTTTTAGAATCTCAATTAGAGCATATTATTTGCTCAATTAATTTTTTATGTGAAATTATCCAGTATTCATTCAACTTTTCAATTACATGAAAAAGTGCTTTTTAACTAATTACACGAAGGCTTTCAAATAGATTACGTCATCCTCATGTTTCGGTACTCCTTTTTCCGCACTGTGCCTTACCTTTGCAGTCTGGCTTGATTTCTTTAGGACGCACTGAAGTAATTAGTAATTACCTTAATAGATGTATTTCTTTACAAGAAGGTAAATAGTGGGAGCAAACATTATGAGATGATGATGGGTACGATTTTTCTGTAAACAATCCAACAAAACGGCATGCGCATCCGAATTTGAAGCAGTCTTTTCTACCAGCTACTTTTCACTTCCGCCTTTCCTATTTTCGATATTCTTTGTCATCTCGATCTCGAGTACCTTTGGTGTGTCTCTATTCGATGAACTTGAACATTGAAAATGTGGGAATCGAACCGGAAAGGAAATAAGAGCGTACTAGAATGCGCCACCAAATTCAAAGAACACCACCATCATCATCATATTCGTGACCATCGTTATTTCAAAATTGAATGATGAAGCACTGGATGCTCTTCCTTTCTCTGATCACAACCGACAAAGCAAACCATCAGTTTGATCATCAAACGCTTTTTCTCTTTTGTAATGTTTGATGTAACGTCTGGCAGTTTCCTTTTCATCGTATGAAAGGATACTACCGGCGGACGACATGGGTAACGGACGGGTTTTCAAATACTTAAAGCNGATACTACCGGCGGACGACATGGGTAACGGACGGGTTTTCAAATACTTAAAGCTCTTCAGTTCTTTTGCCTTCATATTTCAAAAATCATTCACGACATGATTGAATGGGGAATTGTAAATTTGATGACTACCAAGCTTTGCCATGTTTGGACTGAGGCAATGGAACTTGTTACTGAAAAAGGCTTTTTTATATAAAGGTAAACTGGCAAGTATCAATAGAACAAAAGTGAAATACCTAGTTGCTTTGGTAAAACATTTCCGTTAGTTGTTACTGCTGGAATATCAAAAGCGAATTCATTGAAACCACCTTTATGAATCAGTATTTTCATCTCGGAAATGTAAAAATGTTGTACTAATTAGCTGGAACAAGTTGGTTCATTATAAAATATAGGGCTCTTTAACCATTTTTGAAGCTATACCCACTTGTCTGAACAAAGTTCATTGACTTCCTCTTAAAATGGCCACTCTCATCAACTTGGAGCGGGCATTTCATCCATTCATTCATTCATTCATTCATTCAAAATGGTACAGATTCTTAGTCACCATTCATTCCATTCCATGTCAGTCGGCGTAGTCTCCTACAATTCATCCCTGAAGAAATGTGGGTTTCTCGTGCGTTATCTGTCAAAAGGAACATTATTGTTCGACCACTTCCCTTTAATTTCATAACAACTGCAGAGCAACATTCAATTTCTACAGCATAATGGAAAACTTTGTTCGAAGAATAAACAGGCTCCGTTACTTCCTAAAGAATTTCTGTTAGAATGGGCTGTTGGAAGGAAGAAGCTCACATATTTGGATCCTCTTCAGATGTAGATGTAACCCTGTCTTTCAAGCTCTTCCTGTTTTCTCAGTACACTCCTACTCTTTCATAGTCAGTCAACTTCTCTTCCTCCATCCTTCCTCCTGCTTTCCTATCGTTCTCGCAAACACAGAAAACAACAACAGCACATCTCGGACTTCCTCTTTTTTCTTTCTCGCTGACTATGTCTCCTTTTATCATCTCATTGTATTCTAAAGATTCCTGGGAAGAAGATGGACAGGCGGGGTGGCTACCATT
>JAHZMY010001245.1:0-13154 GCA_027743915.1 Seira sanloemensis
CAATCGCTTCAAGCATTGCCATACAATGACGAATTCGAGATTCCTCTGAGGCGTTTATTTATTGGTGCCTTAAAAATTGATAACCGTCTGCAGTTGGCAGGCTAATCGAAACCAACTGCTGCATAGATAGTGTAGGTGTTTAACATGAATTCTGTTGATATCAGATACGTCCCAACTTCTCGGCAGTGGAAACTTTGGTCAAGTCTTCAAAGGTCTCATTTTGGAAAGCAATGGTCAAAGAGATATGTTGGAAGTCGCAGTGAAGACTGCAAAACCCAGGTTCTGCGTAGCGTATTTCAAGGCGCTTCTGTCCGAAGTGAAAATTATGTCACATATTGGGCGACACCCGAATGTCGTCTGTTTGGTCGGAGCTTGCACAGAAAATATCAGGAAAAGTAATACATAAAGCTTATAACTTTATTAAAGTACTCTTTAATCCAGGACGAACTTAAAGAAATCCCTTGTATAATATTTTTCATACTGAATCACTTAATTAATACACTTAATTAACGTAAAATATTATCTTTTGAGGGGAAATCTACATGGCAGTGGAATTCTGCGCCAAGGGTAGCCTTGAGCAGTTCCTTAAACAGTCACGGATCTCATTTGTCAATCTCATTAGTAATGACACCATCTACATCGATCCTCCTTTTTGGTATGCTGGTTTAATTCCATTTTATCTTTGTTACACAAGATGCATTTGCGGTTTGTACTGAGCCTTGCTTAAAAATTCTGTTTGCTGAAACCCCCAGCAGGGAAGAGTTTTGCAAGTACCAAAATGTATGTGAGAAATCGACAACCTTACCACTGGTGGAACATGTGGAGGACGCTAATGGCACGTCAGTGTCAACCGTTCACTTGTTGAGATTCGCTCGGGAGATCGCTAATGGAATGGATTTTCTCGGAAGTAAGAAAGTCATACATGGAGATCTCGCCGCGAGGAACGTGCTCTTGACGCATGAACTTGTGGCCAAAATTGGAGACTTTGGACTGTCAAGGCAGCTAATGGAATATTCCAATTACGTACGGTCTACCGATGATGATGTAAGTTCAAGGATCTTTTTATCTTGTTAAGTAATATTGGATGAGACTGACTTTGAAATACATGTGTATGTATGGATTAGTACGAGCTCCCATGGAAGTGGATGTCGTATGAAGTACTACAAGATGGAAAATTTTCTCCACAGGCGGATGCTTGGTCTTATGGAGGTAGTCATTTAAAATCGGTTCCTGAATTTCTAAAATCTGGTTTAAATAATGCCATTATATTTTTCTTGTGAAAACAAAAGTCACACTATGGGAGATATTCAGTTTGGGTCAGCATCCATATGCCGGAATCTCCTGGAGCCCTAATTTCATTGTCCATCTGCAAGATGGACTTCGACTTCACAAGCCACCCTATGCGACCAGCCACCTGTATATATATTTTCATAATGCCCACGCACCCACTCACTTACCCATATTCCAGGAAATGCTAATTCACTATCTGTGAATGTATGGTAAAAGCTGTTTGGATTTTCTAGGTATAACCTGATGCTGGATTGTTGGGCAATCGAGGCTTCTGACAGACCTACGTTCATGGAGCTAAAGGATGTGTTTGAAGGACTTTTAATGTACTCATGCAGCAATGTAAAACGACACAATTTTAACCATAATGCGATTTTTCCATTTTTCACATCTTTTTATTCTCATAAACTTAAATATTATCAACTTACAGGACTATTTTAAACCCGACCCATCAAAATACAGAACTACCAATCATTACATCAATAGATCAGCCAACTTTCCCGTGCACAATCCAGGCTACTCGCTTTTCAGCACTAAAAATTCTTTCATGGAACTAAGAGAACCGGCTAAGGAGGAATCTGTATCATCATTATTACTTATAGACCAGGCAAAGGGGAAAGTTAGATTTAGCAATGGAATCAGCAACATCAGCAACAAGACAAAGACTCCATCAAATGCCACGGAAGATACCCACGGCTATCTTAAGCCATTAATGATTTCATGTGACGAAGAAGAATAGGCAATATGAAGCGAAGCAACAAGACAAAGACTCCATCAAATGCCACGGAAGATACCCACGGCTATCTTAAGCCATTAATGATTTCATGTGACGAAGAAGAATAGGCAATATGAAGTGATTCTTTTTTATAGATAAATACCTAAGCATCTATGTCATACAATTAGTTATCTAAACTCTAGTTTCTAGCAATTAGTGTAATGTTTTAGAAACCACTTATTTGATCTTACATATCTAAATAGGTATGAATGTAAACCTGTGAAGTGTTTTAAATCTTTTGTGATTACAATCTAGTCATTTAATAACTTGAAATTGGAAAAACTTTAACCCCAGTCTTCTTCGACCTCGACATCCATCCTGTTTTCCACTTGTCCGGCTCTGCAATCGTTTTCTCGAAACATCCCTTTCTCTATCTTTTCCACAGCCTTCTCCAAGGCTTGTCCAAACTCCGTCAATTTCCGATTGTCCTTCCCCGGCCCAAATAGGTAGCGACTTTCGTTAGTTGGATCATGCAACCAAGGGTCTGTGTTTGACACTCCATTTTCCTCCTTCCACTCTATTTTCTGATGGAAATTAAAAAAATATTATCATGTGATTATTAAGAGTAATAAAGTTCTCTTTCGACAAATAAATGCTATACGCATAGTATTTTATGCCTACGTTCTTGCTCGGAGCATGGAGAATGAGGGAAGGGTGAACCTCCTTTAGCATTGGACATTCGGCTCCAACAGCATAATAATCCTTAATCTCGACGACTTTGACTGCTGGCGTCTCCACAAAATTTAAATACATATTTTTGGCCGCGAGGCATTTTCCGTAATTGCTATGATCCGATCGTACTACGGATTTTTTAAAAAATCAACTCGTTCAACATTATTATATACTATTTACTTTTACCCCTTGTTAAAAATAGATTTTAAATTAAATACCACAAGCTTCCTGGTTCTGAACAATCACGGAGCATTGCCATCTCGGGCTGGTGTCCTCACAGTTGAATTTCCTCTTGTCAAAAATGCTGTATTGCACATTTCCCAACTCAAATATTTTGCACAGCTCCTTCAGCTTATCGTCAACTTTGGTGTAGCGGCCCCCAGGAAACAGTGCGTACGATGTGGGCTTGATGAAGCTGAAAGTGAATACGCATCCTTGCCAAAATGTGCGCAGCCGCAAGCTGCTTGCACATTCCAAAATTCTCAGCATGAGCCACGCCTAAACAAATTGCATAGAATTTTTTTAATTAATCAAATTGTCAATTATGATTATTTTTTATATTACTGCCATCCAATCGTACTCACCACAAAAGCCACCAACGTACAACTCCGCTCTGTATTGAACTTCTTGATTTGCAGTGAAGAACTTGAAGAGTTCCGAGTGAACATTAATCTTCATTTGGTTGCAAATCAAGCCGAGAAACCTGTACGGGGTCATTAGGCTCTTCTCATCCTGCACCACTTTATTCCGATACTTGATATAATTTTCTTCCAACTTGTCCGCCAAGATGTCAGCATAGCCGCCTTCAATCGTTTTGAAAGCAAGACCTTTAAAGCAGGCTGGTGCATCTGTGTCATACCGGCGCATCAGCTTTCGCACGACTTCGTTTTTGTCCTGATTTTCGTTTCCGTTGAAAGCATCGCCATTTCTTTCCATGTTCATGTGCCCATCATCTTTTTCCTTCAGGACTGATGTTGACTGACCAACAAATCCATTCACTCCATTGCCTCCACGGCTGATCGGGGCTGATACTTGGGGGAAAATTGGTCCCCTCATTCCATGTCTGCGAAATTGATTTGTCTCATTCTGTCTAGACATTTTGTTCGAGCTGGGATGCGTGGCCCTGGGGAAATTTCCACCTGGATTGTTGAAGCTTTGTGCAGCCACTGGTGCATGATTTTCCTGTGATCCTGAAGCTGCCGTTGAAAAAGGTTGATTCTCAATACTCCACATTGGACGCTTGACTCCGGCGACAGTTGGAATTTGAGCCGATTGGGCTGGCCTTCCACTTCCACTCGGTTGCTGAAGGGGAGCTTGACCTTGACCTTGGTTGGTAGTATTCTGTGACAGCTGTAGGTTACTAACTGCTTGCCCCAAAAGATCAGTAGAATGTCCACTGTATGGTCTCCTGGGGATGGCCTGGAGGGGTGGAGGGGGACGAGCTAATGAGGCTGCAGCAGTTTTGAAGATGCTAGTACTTGGGGTCAATGATGATCCTCGGGGTTGCGGTAGACCCTGTGAAGCTGGAGCTCTTCCAACCTCGGTGAAATGCTGGAGTGATTGAGTGCTTCGAGCACGTTCTCCAATTTGGCTTCCAGGCATGGAGAACATACCTGGGAGTCCCCCACCCTCAGTGTTGTTGTTGTTGTTGAGGAGGAGACCGGGGGCTGGGCTGAAATGATGGGTAGAGAAGTTGGCAATGTCATTGCTTTTCTCAATCGCCAGCTTTCTCAGATCCAAAGTTCTGCTCTCTTCAATTTGCTGAAAACCTTGGCCGGGAATGAATTTTGCGGCTTGTTGTTGTTGTTGCTGTTGGTTTAATCTTGGCATTGTAGGAAATGCCACTGAGCGAATATCCTGGGAGAATAAGGATGAGGTGGATGAAGGTCGAGATAAGTTCAGTGGATGATTGTTATTTGTCATTTGGCCATTGTCAGTTTGGTAAAATGTGAGTGTAGATGAAGGCTGAGTGGATGCCGAGGATGTGCCAGTTTTGGGAAATTGGAACGCCAGATCCACTGGAGGTTGTTCCATTTGGGGTCGGAATCTGGCGCATGATTGTTGCATGGGGTCGTTCTCGAAAACTATCCCTTGGCTTTGACCTTGAGCTGCCGGCCTTTCAGATGATATAGGTGACTGGGCCAGAGAGGCAATTGCGTTCAAAAATGATGACTTTTGCAAATTATTAGGAGGGGCCTGTACCAAAGGTCGGTAGTTATTTTGAAACTGCATTTGCTCAACAGTCGGCATATTTGCAGTTCTTGGATCGATTTGAGGCTGAAACATTGTTTGTTCTTCAAATCTCTGACAAGAAAGATTTGTTTCAGGTTTCCCCATTGGGGCCGTCGCATATTGCGTATGACCTTGTGGCACCGGCCCTAAACTATTTTGGGTGGAATATGACACCGATGCCGAAGCTGGACTCATCATAGTACTTGCCATCATTGGAATTTGGTTGGGGGGTTGTTGGAAATTTTGACCATATGAATTTTGGCCTGTTAAATTCAAGTTTTGTGCTTGCGAGAATGATAAACCGTTTCCTGTACCTGTGACCTGATTCAGCAGACGTGGATCTTGATTTAGTACCGGATTTGGCAGTTGTTGCTGCTGTTGTTGTAGCTGCTGCTGTTGAAGCTGCTGCTGTTGTAGCTGCTGCTGTTGTAGCTGCTGCTGATGCTGCTGATATCCGCTTTGGAGCATGCCTGGCTGACCTTGAAATTGGCTGTAATCCTCCATCTGAACTGAACTATTTCTTGAAAGGGAGGTCGAATCAGGGAGAACGTGACCCGAAAGGCCATGATGATTCGGGGGGAAACACCCATTTCCAAGCAATTGGGAAGGGTACATTTTGAAAAAAGCTGACTGTTAAAAATTCTATCACAAACTTNTTTCCAAGCAATTGGGAAGGGTACATTTTGAAAAAAGCTGACTGTTAAAAATTCTATCACAAACTTTTGTAAGTTTGGCAATGCCAAGACAGAAATCTATCCATAATGCGAGGTCTACGAGACTCGGAACGAAAATGACGCTCTTCTGCCATTTCTGATATTGAATCAAGCGTCTCCAGTTGAGTGTTCAAATCTGATTGGCTGGCACTGCTAAGGCTGTAGACACCTGCACACCCCGAGAGTTCTTCATACCTACGCATTTGCAGAACTTTGCCAAACTTAAAATTCGATGAAATCATGAAATCATACTTTGGTAGGCATACAAAATTCGGAGTAATTTAACAAAGGGTAATAAAGCAGGTGCGCGGTTGAAAGTGATACATTTTGACACAATGGACAAACATTTTTTATGCGTTATAGATGCTTGGATTGCAAAACGACAAGTTGAGCATATTCATTTACCTTCTTAAGTATGCAAAGTGAAGGAAGTCTTTCGTCGTTGTCACTTTTGTGTTTTAGTAATATAAGAAAAACGCAGAGAAAAGAGAAGCCAGGCTTATTTTCAATACTTGGAGTTTTTCGCCAATAAAATAGTATTAGATTACAATGCAACGGTGCTGGAAAATGAAAAGCTCGGAAAGAAGAAGTGACGAGGCGTATACAGTTTTAATACTTTTCTTGTCTGCAGTTCCAGTACTAGTTTCAGGGATACTGAGTGGTAGGTTTGACACATAAAAGGATGTAGAAGTGTCATTATTATTATTTTTGTGTAATACGTTGCAATTTTATCATGTTATTATGTATTTCATCTTGTTTGTTCTTCTTACACAGTTCCATGCCCAAGTGATGGAGATACGGTATGCATCAAATGTGTTTGCGACGAATCCAAAGGTTTCAGCACCTGTGAGCCAATGAAAGCCTGCCCGTACCCCATTACCAAGAAGAGCAACATTATCAGAAAGACTGGCACAGGTTGCTGTTTACTAACGTTTTTGCAAGAATACTTTTATATGTAAGAAATTAATGTAATGATTGTGCTTACAGAAAAATGTCCGTTTACGAAAAAGTTTACAGCAGAATGTGTTTCATGCGAGTGTTCCGGATCAGGCCAAGATAACTGTGGCTTGTGCTTTGCCGTATGAACGTTAATGAAATGACTAATAATTTGGATGAAAAGGAAGAGACAAGATTTTTATGGATTAATATTTTCATGTTTATTCTTTCCTTAGCTTCCTGCTAAAAGGAAAGGCCAGCCAGACTCTGTAAATCAGGAACTTCCTCAGCCAATTGAAAACAGATTAATTCAATACGAAATCAATGGCTGGAGTGCATCAGAAAATTTAGACGAATGATTGAAAAGACAATATTTGATTTACAGAGATTCAAAACTATTATGATGCTTTCAAAAGAAATCTAGAATAAATCGTTTAAAAATAATCATGAGGAAAAAAATTACTACAATTGGCACCTTAAAATATTATAATCAACAATAGTTGAGTTTTACCATGTAAATTTAATTGAGAGTCAAAAACTTTTTCATCCTTAGCTCCGTAAAGGTTCTGTTGACCACCTGGAAATTGGATCTCCACAAATTATTTAACGCTTCTAATTTCCCTAGTCTGGTTTCATATTCTGAAGTTATTAGCCGGATGGCTTCGAGTTCCGCATTTATGGTTGAAATCAGCTCTGCATTTTCCTTGCTGGTCTTCTCCACATCATTTTTTAACCTGTCTTTGGTCTTGCGCCTCTCCGACCCGATTAATTTTAGATCTTCCTCATGACTAATTTGATGGAGAACCAGATCGGTAGATAATGCATCAATTTTCTTATACTGTTGACCTGGAATTCGAAATGTTTTTTTCAAGAATTCTTCTAAACTTTAAAGACAACAATTTTTGGATGTATGTATAATGTATCTGTAGGCTTGATAAACTCACGCAGCGTTTTATTCATGGAGTCCACCCGTGATTCTAAAGACATACAAAGACAGTGATTTGTAGAAAGGATTTCGGTAGTGCTTGCAGAACATGACACTACGAGTGTAAGAAAGATTGGTCCGACTGGAAAATATTTTCCCATAATTTTCTTGGAAATATTGAATAAAGAGCACATTCGGGAAATAGGATGCTCTTAAACACTTAATTGGTACTTGCATACTTTAGTAAATGCCAGGTTAAGACTGAAACTCTTTTTTGTTAAATGGCTTTTATATAATTTACAGCGGTGGAAGTAAGTACACGGACCTTTGAAATTGTACCTAATTTGTACAAAGCCGACGGCCTTGAACTGAGCAATTTAGAGACAAATGGTAGATGGGAAATTGGAGCTAACAAATTAATAGCTCAGTATTTTTTGCTCTCTGAAATTCCATTGCATTGCATGCCAGAAATTGGACTGATCTGTCATAAAAGGCACCGGAAATGCACAATTACAATTGCATTAAAAACTCAAGACTATACAGCGACAGTAACAAAGTAATTGCATTTTAGAAGGGCTCGTTTTTATATTGTAAAAAATCAATCAGAGAAGGATTCCAATTTTATTACGACGTATTTTTATTTGTCATGTATAAACCTTGATCTGGTTTTTCAAATAAATTCTCGTTACTCGTTACTGCAAACAAGCACGAGTAACATGGATGCAGAGTATCGATGCAGTGCAAACATTAAATACAGATTAGGTAAATATTTTACTGGAGAGAATTCGGGTTTTTGTGACCGAGTTTAAGTTTAGCCAGATCAGCATTTATTTCTATGTTTCACTGTTACACAGCAAATATTTAAGTACATAGTTAATATTTGTATTACTATTGCCAGTAAACGCATTGCTCAGGTTTGCGCTGGGATAGAAAAAGAATGGCTTGCGCTTTCCTAAAAAGATAATTTAGCACTCGACATTTCTCTTCCCTGATAACTTTTTTTGTGCTTAAGCTCATTCAACAGCTCTTATATAAGCATAATCTTAGATAAGGAAAATACCGATTGTATTTTAATTGAGTAAACAAAGGAAGCAATTCAGAATGTATTTTTTGCTATTGTCAATGAACCATGGACCCACATTATCATAATAAAAATGTTACTCTCCATCTTTTGACATGGCAAGGGTATTGTGCATCGTAAGAAGGCAAAACGTTTTTGACAATGATAAACCCACAATAAAGAAGTCAACAGCTTTAATCTTAACCCCACCACTAGTTAATTTTGGTAATTAATCTTTCATTTGAAGCTTCAAACATTTGCGTTGTATGCGAGCACCTTTTAGCTTATCTGAAATAATATGTAATCGTCCTTTCCAATGTAACACGTGCAAATCTTCATTGAGAGTAATTATTGACTTTCCAGAGATTAAAAGGTGCAGACATTTTAAATCCACACAATATGTTATGACTGGAAGTATCTACCATGATGTGAAAATATAAATTTTCCCCGATAACGCCCCCGCAATTAAAACTTCTCTGCAAAGGCTTTATAAATGCTTGACCGATGAACGATTCATCATCATTTTAGAAATGCTCTTTGTTATAAGTTGCTTACAAAATGTTTCTCAACACTTTTTGGAACATCTCACTGACAGTAGCATTTTTTTCTATAATTTGCTCTGCCGACAAAATCCTCATTTTCCACCACGTTGCCAGTTACAGCCACCGAGTTCAAACCTGGCCCCTGGCGGAAGCCCTCCAATCACGAGGACATGAAGTATATTACATTTCGCCATTCCAACACCCCCACCCCAACACTTTGCCATTCCAACAGGCCAACTCCAACATTTCGGAACTAGTTCCTACAAAAATGGCCAAGTTCGTCGACGAGTTCCTTAACCGAGAGTTTGACATCAATCTTCGCGTTGATAACACAATGGGCCCTTTAATAGATGATGTCTATACTCTCGCCTACGGCGCCTGTGAATCTTTAGTCACCTCCGAGGAGTTCATTGACTGGCTCAAGGTCCATACAAAGTTTGATCTGGCCATCGTGGACAACTGCTTCGCAGAGTGTGGCATCGGTCTGGCGCACAAACTTGGTGCGAAATATCTAATTTTCAGTACTGTCGCAGTGATTGCCTACGAATACGATGCGATCGGCTTCCTGCCAGAGAGCAGTTCCGTTCCTGAACTTGAGACAGATCCTCCACCCATGCCAATGGGTTTTTTCTCCAGAGTGAATAACGCCATGTGGTCTCTCCGTTGGAGGTGGGAGCATTACAAATACTCGGAAAAGATTGACTCCTTGCTTAGAGCCCATCTGAAGCCGGACAATATGCCCCACATTGATGACCTTGTGAGAAACACGAGCTTGATATTTTCCACGGGTGACGCGATCTCAGATTACCCTAGGTCATTGCCTCCTCTGTATGTGAATATCGCTGGCATACATTGCAAAGAGTCGACAAAGCCTTTGCCCTCAGACATGGAAGCCTTCATTGGCAATACTAATAAAACTCAAGGGGAAAACGATGGGTTCATTTATATTAGTTTGGGATCTTTGGTCGTCTCGTCCAATCTGCCGGAGAATATCAAAAATATTTTCTTCGAGACCATAAGATCGTTTCCGAACATACGGTTTTTGTGGAAATGGAATGGGGATTTCCCGCCGAACAATCGGATCCCAGACAATCTTTTTCTTGGGAAATGGTTTCCTCAATTGGATGTGCTAGGTTGGTAGGTAAAACGTACATTGCAAAGTTAAAAAACAGCGAGACATGTAAAAAACCTATTTGTTTCATTATAGGGCATCCAAGAATAAAAGGATTCGTTACACAAAGCGGTCGACCAAGCAGTCTCGAAGCCTTGTTTAATGGAGTACCTATGATAAGCTTTCCAATTCTGGTACGTGAAACATTAAAAGCGTCAATCACACAATAGCAAGGCAAGTTAGCAAAAAAAGTGAGATTTTTTATGAATATATATTTTTACAGGGAGATCAAGACCTCAACGCAAACAGAATGCATGACATGGGAGCCAGCATTAAGCTTGAAATTGGAACCGTCACAACCAATGAGTTTAAGGATGCCATATCCAAAGTCTTATACGACAACAGGTGCATAAGTGCATGCAAAATAAGCAGTTTCAATGAATCTGTAGTTGATATATGTGAAAGACGTGGGATGCATATTATAAAATATGTTGTCATTGCTAATTTCAGCTTTAAGAAAAGGGTAAAAAAGTTGCAAAGAATCTTGAGGAATGAAGACACACACCACTTAAAACCTGCTGGGAGTGATCAGTATTGGTTTGTAAGGAGAATGATTGATGTTTGGAGTTTTCTGACGCTTGTGATCTTTGCAACCATTGCAGGAATTATATTTCTCGCGAGTAAAGTTTGGAATGAAATGTTTAGGGTTAATAGCAAATTAAAGGTTGAATAAGATTTAGACTGTTTTGAGCTTTTTACTTTTGTATGTGCAGTTGCATTAATTTTCAATAGTTTTGAATTCACGATTTTAATGGAATCTACAGTGTATAAGAAAGTAAAGACAAGGTATTTGTCAAAAGGTTGATAATAAAAATGCATCATATTATCTTACATACAACATTTTCATGCAAAACCTCTTTTTTGTTCCAACTCGAAATTTTTTACTTTGGGTAAAATTATACGAAAAACTTGCAATGCCAGAAATTTTAAAAATGTGAAGCACGTGGCATCCTGATGATATTGCATTACACTTTATGGACAAATCACTACATTATCCATTGCTTTTAGTTTCCTTTTAGATTGTCTGGTATGGCAAGCATTTCAACTATTCCACTTTTTTAATCTGCCGTCAAGGTCGAGTGTTTCATGGACAACTTTGGTACACGGTATGTCCAGCCAGAAAGTAAATATGAAACTCAAAAACATCTCTGCCTCACTGCGTGTGTACAGATACTATGTGTATGTACATTATGTTACAAGTAACCCATAATGCATATTGTTTAAAACACTATTATGCACAAAGTCCAGTTTGGATGCTTGTCCAGAAATCAAGACTGGAGAACAAGTCAGTACACTCGGACTCAGACTCTACTCATAAAAATGGTAATTATAATGCAATGACTTGACATAAATCATGCCACACACGTTTCATCATTTCTATATGTATGTAATAGATGAAGTAGTTATGCAATATTCTTGTTTTTTTTGGTCTGACAACATGTCTCATTCTGAAAAGTGTGTAAGCCTACCCGCCGCTTAGGCTAGTCTGGAATTTCAACTCAGTTTTGTGGAAACCCATGACCAGAAAAGATTATAAACTTTTGCCGGTGTCACACAAAAATCTCAAATTTTTCTGCGCAAAATGCAGGCTCTTTTCCTTCTCTCCATCCTCCTATTTTGTCCGATTGGAGGAAATGGAGAGAATATCTTATTCTTCCACCCAATCTCCACATACAGTCACAGGATTAGTGTTTGGCCCCTTGTTGAAAAACTTGTGGCTAAATCCCATCATATAACGTTCGTCTCGATCGTCTCGCCTTATGCCTTTAAAGGCACTCCGCTTCCAAATGTGACGGAGATCCTGCCCGAGCCCATGTCCAGTTTTGGTAATATTATACTCTTTGGTGTTATTTGGAATAATGGCTTCTGGTCATCCCGGGACCAATATATGAAAAAAGATGTTGTCATTCCTGGATTATATTGACAAATCTTTCCAAATATTTGACATGGGATAGCCAGAGGTGTCATTCACAAGGAGTCAAAGAGTCTAATATTACCAGTTTAGTTCTGAAATATATACACGGGGACCTTGACATCAGTCGACGTGTCGATGGTAAAAGCATACATTTACTTATATTTACTGGTATTATATGTATAACGTGACACTTGGAACAAAGATTAACGGTTTCTGTCCGTCACAGGGACAATGGACAAAATGCAGGATAACGCACCGATAGTCGGAGCTGCAACCTGTGCAATGCTCTTTGAAAGTGAGGACGTCCAAAAGTGGCTCAAAACAGAGCCAAAGATTGACCTCGTCGTGATTGACTGGTTCGTATCCGAGTGTGCCCTTGGCCTAGCTTACAAGTTTAAGGCAAAGTACATGTTTTACGCAGCCGCAGTTATGATTCCAGGCTTCTACGAACTGTTTGGAATAGTCCCTGACACCGCCACAATTCCAGAGTTTGAATACAACTTTTCAGCACAAAAGATGAGTTTATATGAGAGGATCATTAACACTTTGCAGCCACTTGTTTGGGCTCACAAGTATTCCAGCTATCACGATCAGATTACAGAGGTTCTTAGGTCAAATCTCAATATTCCTGATATGCCGCATGTGCGGAAGTTGATGAAAAACGCATCTTTGGTCCTGTGGAGTGAAGATGTGCTCGACGGATATCCGATGCCGATAACACCAAATTTTGTGAGGGTCGCGGGAATGCACTGTCAGGAAAAGACCAAACCCCTACCAAAGGTTAATACTCGCATTTAAAATGGAAAATGTGCAATCAACACACAGTGACTGAAGATAATATATAATTTTTATATTGTTTCAGGAATTGGAAAATTTTATCTCAAAAAGCCCCAATGGCTTCATCTACATAAGTCTCGGAAGTGGGG
>JAHZMY010001246.1:0-10147 GCA_027743915.1 Seira sanloemensis
CCTTTTTTGCACGCATGCAGTTGCCCGTGGGATTCGAATTAAATTTGATTCCAATGAGTTTAGAAATTGCTTTGTCTATCTTTGATGGGGAAACGGTAGCGAGTTTTTTGGTCTTCTTGGACACTTTAGAGACGTTCGGTTTTTTATTGGAGGGACCGGACTTTTTATCAGAAGCGCCTGTTGGTTCGAGTACACTACGGGAGTTTCCTTGCAGCAATTCGTTGGCAGCGGGGAAGACTGAGAAGATGTCGTTATCATAAACATACATTGTTCCGCTTACTACCCGGCAGTTGTGCGTAACGGTTTCTCCGTCTTCGGCCGTGAGACTAAATTGGTCTAAATCGTTATCCTTAGCCAACCAAACGTCCGTGTCGGAGCACTTAAGCTGCACTGATTAGGAAGAAGAGATCAGAACTTACTTGAACTTTTTGTCGGAACCGGCAGCCATTGTACTTCAAACAAAATAGTCCCTAATTAATTAATAGTTTAAAAGAACATACTGTGTGTATGCATACTGTATACACTCCAGTTGAGAGTTAAACTTTAAGCAAAGAAACGACGAATCGCCGGACTCGCAATCAATTAGTTAAATTAGCATTAGCAAAACGCATCATTTGATCGGGCAGTAAATAGAATTCTAAAATATTCACTGTTTCAAAATTACGATCAAAGGTTTTCGTATTGTTATGATGTACAACCTAAAGTGTTTGGAAAAATGTTATTTGAACTCATTAAAAAATTGCTAACTGGCTGATCATATAATGTAGCAAGCGGTGTTTTTAAATCACCTGACGTAAACAAGCATGGCGGACAATCTTTCAAAATAAATATGCATATTGTCTCATATCATATCTTTGCTAGTCGTCATCACATTCACCAGCCATCTATATTTGATTGTGCATACACACATATCTACGCCAATCGATTTAAACCATGCCTGCTACAATATTTTTTCTTCCAGATTCAGGAAGACTGGCGAAGGTGCTTCCGCCTGATTAGTCCCGGCTCAAGGGGACAAACAAAAGGTTGCTTTATAATGAGGAGGATGAGCACATCTAATAAGACCTCTGTTGTTGAGCGAGTGGCTCTATTGTTCGGTGGAAATAAAAGATGGTAATGGCCTACACAAAGTGTATTGGTTTCGTCGAGTCAGAAGAGTGTTCATAATTATGTATTTTATATTATACGACGGAGAATACACATCTTCTTCCCAATTTAGGTTTTGGACCTTTCTATCGCTCTTCTTTGTCAATCATTCTACTCTCCTCAAATCCATGTCAAATTGCTCTGCTTCTCTACAACTATCATTCCAGCATGAAAGTTGAAGTATTAATGCGTGTTTGACGATTGAAGGGGAGTTAAAGTTAAGGCGAATTCATATTTCAGGCTCGACAAGAAAAAAGTCGGGTTTGTGTAGCATGGACTCAACTTCCCCCAAAAATTCAAAGCTTACTTTTTTCTCGCTTGGATGACACTAAACAAAGAATGGGGCAAGTGCATCTTTAGCATTGTTAAAGTGCCTTCTTCCTGAACATCGTTTCAAAAGAGATCTTCTCCCTTCAGAATATCTTTACGAGAAGGAATTACACAAGACGAGATCGATAATTGATCAGATGTCATGAAAGAATACTCAATATGTGCATAATATTTTCGAATTTCTTCTATTTTCGAACTGATGCCTGTCACTAATTTACATACCCCATTGATGACTTGAAGGTAGTAGGATCATGTGAAAATCCAACGTTCTGGATTGATGATTTTGCGCAGGATGTCTCTTGTTAAAAAAGGAGACGGAAGTGTGTGCAAGTTATTATTGAAATGATGGCAAGTAATGTTTTATTGAATAGCTAAATCCATTGATCACTTCCTCCTCGCAATAAAAAAGAAGCATCTCAACAATCTTTCAAAGCTATGTATTTGTGCCCAGTCATCGTCAACTGCACATCCTATCCACAAAGCAACTTTGGTTTGAATTTCTAATCATAATAGTTTTCAGCTCTCCCGGAATCTCATAATCATTTGTTGGCTTCAACCGAATGAAATCCTGATAACTTTGAATGCAAAATTTACACTTTTTATAATTTCTATAAAAATACATTTCCTCCTTGTTAAGGGCTTCAGCAATGAGAATCGCTCGTTATTGCAATAAATGTCAGCAGTAGGTCCTGAAAACTGAAACCAACGGGTCATCTAATTACAAATTAGAATCTTTGGTTAGGCTTGATTGGAAATCAGACAAACGATGTGTCGTAGACTTGATTCACAAAATCAATGATTTTTTTCTTGCATTTTAATTCAAAATCCCAAGTACTTAAATATGCGTTTATTTAACTTCTCAATAGTTCTATTATTCACCCTTAAAATACATATGTGCGTTTTCTAGGACATACTTACGCGTTTTACAGGTCATGGTTATTTTGAATTTTTGTGTGTGGGCGTGCAGTCAAATTGAAAATGTGCGGTGGATATTTTCAAAGCTGCTATAAAAGTAATTATTCATAATATCAGTACCGCAAGCTCGAAATGCAGTAGATTGTTTCCACTCGTGAGTCCTGTGTTTCCTCTTAATGTGAACTGCCTCAGCATTGTCATCCTCATTCCTCAAATTTCTCTGGCCCTTTCCCCTTTTCATTATAAAAATGTAGATGAGGTTCGGGAGGAAACGGGATTTCATCCAGTGAGAATTTCAAGTTATGAGTCTAAAACCTCGGAGTGAGCTCTGTATGAAGCACGCGGAATTTAAAACAGGACATTATATATGCATACATTCATCATTTCGATTCTTCTCCTTTTCTACCCCATTTCCTATTCTGTTTAGAATTTTAGACATCTCTCCCTTTTTAAAAAAAACCTCGAGAGTAAAATCTAAAGACGAAAACAAGCAAAAAGTCTAATTCAAAATACTTTTTCGAGGAGAAGTGAGTAACAATGGTGATCTCCATGCAAGTATTTCAAAGAATGTGTGCGATGAAAAGTCTTGGGAAAAACAAGCATTTTATTTGAAATTGCTTGGGGATGATAATGAGAAAATGGTGGTGGAGTGCGGCAGTGGTATGGCATAACACAAGCGCATCGGTTCCTCCTCCATTGGTGGTGGTGGTAATGGTGGTGACGGCGATGATCATGATCAGCATCACACTGACTGAAAAAAAAACTATTGTGTGGAGTCATTGTGTTGCGATGCAATTCACAAAATCTATGTATGTGTGATGCAATGTAATGATCCCTGCTTCCAAATATACGCTCTGGTCTTTCATGCCTCACTGGACTAATTATTTTCTCTAGCTTTCTCTTTTCCCTCCCTTTATTTTCCAGGGAAAAATACATTCTCTCCTCGTCTTATTTTCCTTTTGCAGGCACACACCACAATAAAAGCAAGCATGTGAGTTGTGTGAGTCGTAGATACCTTCATATCATATAATACTCCGGCTTGGTAAACTTACGTATATATGTACAATTGTAAGCCTTCTCAACATCTATTCCTTTCCCAAAAAAATGTATTCTCCTTCCAAAATAAGGATTTTCAAATTGACGTCTATGAGCATATTCGTATTCCATATTGTCGGCCAAACGAGAGAAAAAAATATGCATGGATGATTGCACCAAAGATTCATATTGCTCCAGGAAAAGTCTNGAAAAAAATATGCATGGATGATTGCACCAAAGATTCATATTGCTCCAGGAAAAGTCTACCTTTTATTGTGTGAGAGGCAGCAGGAAATGGAAACAGATGTACACGTAGGTTTCTTCAAGTAATAATAATGCTCCCTCTCAGGAAAAAAAACTTCATACTTACACCATTGTTAGGCTCGGATCACACTTTCTAAAAGCAATGGGAGACTTCTCAGAGATATTTTTTTATATATAAATTAATCCTTGTACTTTCTCCGGGAAAATATGATAAAGGATTTATTTTTGGGGAGATACCAATAAAAAATAATAATAAGTACAGAAAGAGAACCAAGTTTTTCCTCATGAAGTAACTTTGTTTATCGTTAATGGATATTCCAAACAATGAAAACTTTGGCAAAAGCTGCATAAGAATTACAATTTTTTTTGTTTTATTTGGTAATAGAAAGTTTTTGACTTCTGACTTAAGGAGAAAGGAATAATGTGAGGAGAGATATTAGACGAACTCGACGAATACAGAAAAGTGAGAGAAAGACGGATGAACGCGGGATAAAGTGTATAATACATTAGGTACCTGTTATTTCTCATTAGAGCATCCACCAAAAAAAACTTTTCTTTTTCCCTTCTGGCACATAACTTGGACGAAGAAAGAGAAAACTTTTGTATTTTTTGATGATGCGCCAGATGTCTTCTGACTTTATTTTACGATTCATCGTTAGTAGCAAAAAAAAGAACGTGTCATGTGTACACGGCTTAAAAATAGGAGGAACAATGAAACTTTTTTGGAGCGGGAAGTAAAGTTTTTTCCTGCTTTGTTCCAAGTTTAAGTTTGTCTAATTGAAATATTGGATTAAGACAGAGACAAGCATTTTGGGATGTATTTCCAACTAAAAAATAATTTCCCAACAAAGACTTGAAAATTTGTCATGTAAACTAGAATAATTTTCTTTGCTATAAAAGACCTACAAAAGTAAATACAAGCACGTGACGACGACGATACTTTTTGAGTTAAATTCTCAATATCAAAATGGCTAAAGGACAAAAAATACAGTGGAAAAACACAAGAAAGGCAGCAAAAGTGCTTTTACTTCTTACCATACGCAAGTAATGGCATAGGAATGTGATGATAAATATGAAAAGTCGCAACTCGCTGAAAGAGAATCAAATCAAAAGCTGGTCACAGTCAACAATGTAACTGTTTTTTGTACATATTGAGCTGAACCCGAAAATCCAGGAATGCCCCACACATTACTCTTTGAAAGATGGCAATTCCGCCGCTATCAATAGATTGAACGACAATGACTCTATCCATAGATTTTCCAAAATAGACTCCGTTTTTTGATGTGGATAGCTCAGTTGAGTGAGTCCGGATCATCCCTTTTGTGCGTGTTTCATCCTCCTCCTCGACTGAAAGTAAAGCTGTGGAAAGTATCCGTCTCTCAGCGATGTGAAATGGCATTCAAGTGCAAAAGAATTGATTATTCTGGAAAATCAGGTTTATGAGCCTCTTGTTTCCACTGATCTTATCTTTACATTCCGTGAAGCTTGATTTCTTATGCATGCGCTGAGCCTTTATGGTAACGGGCATTGCAGCGAGAGAAGGGCAATGGAGAAAAGGTTCGTCTCCGTGTACGACTACACAGCTCGTGTCATTTTTTTCCTTCCTTTTCTCGAGAGGAGTAAAGGGAGAAGTAAGGTGATGATGTTATAGCGGATTTTTTGGATCAGCTAACTGAAAATGAAGCTTAAGTAAGCGAACATAAAATTTTGGTCTGGAGAGTTAAAACAGCGTGAAAGTGAAATGTTTACTTGCTTCCTTCACGAGGAGGAGGAAGAAATATTGCACTTTTTGTTGAACCAAATTGAATGGACTCAAAATATAATGATTTTTAACCTGCCTCATTTCAATCCACTGTGCCATTTTATATGGGTCATGTCACAGCCCGTAATAATCTCATTTTATGGAGTATTGCCTCTCAACACGCTCTTTGTGCAATTTGTTTATGGTCATGTGAGCCACTTGTACGGAACAGTTTGGCCTTGCCTAATTAGTTCAATTAAGCGCAATGATTAGTATACTTGTCAATGTTATTCTTACATGCATGTATTTACATTGGACATAATGGTATGCAATGTAGCCGATTTAACTCTTTTATTCGGCAATAATTATGTTAACAGTGTTGTTTTATAGCCCGTTTTATAATAGTTTTAAGAAGCTAAAGAGATTTAAATCGTCCGACTCTGTCATAAAATAAGGGAGTACCTGTATTACAAAATTAGCCTAATTTCTATTCGCATTTCCGAGTAAAATCGAGCACATCAGGAATTGGTCTTTTTCTCGTTACCCCACACGGCCACATTTCAGGAATGAGATTTCAATTCGCCTAATCAGTCGTCCCAGTAGTCCATTTTACATATTCTCTGTGGAACAAAGCCCGTAATAAACATCATTCTTCCAAGTCAATTTACGCTGTTAAGCTACTGCGTTACTTGGGAGTCATTTTTTTTGTTATGTTCTTTATGATGACAACAATAACGACCATTTATTATCGCACATCCCTTTTGGGATTCCCCATGAGAAAGGATAGGAAAACGAACCCATTCATATCACTTGTTCCCTTTACAAGTTGTTTTCCCTTTGTTTTTGAAAAGTGGCTACAAGAACCTTTTTTCCACAATCATCGTCGTAGTCATCATCACAAGGGTAATAAAAACTATTACAATTTCGTTTTTTACAAATACGTTACAAAGGGGACATAATAAAAAGTTGATGATGATGCATAACACGGAACAAATAAGGAAAGAATTCCATTCTCTAATCGACTTTCACACAATCGCTTACATTGATAAACGATTCCCCTTTCCTCGATTAATCTTTCACGGGGAAGTTTATATATTTATGTATACATTTTTACAAAGAAATGTGAAAATGAGCCATGCAACAGACGCACATGGTGGACACTCTCAAAGTGTGACGAACTTCAAGTGTGTAGGGAAATGGATAATTAGCGTGAATCGAAAATGATTATGTAAAAGCTCACAAGGCTCGGTGTAATCCCCACTTGAAAAAGGGATAAAACACATTTTCTCGACGCTTTCGAATTCCTATCGTTATGAAATGGCTGTTTTTTTGTTCCGGCAACCCATTCAATCTTTGTATGAACATCATGTCTCCTTTCGCATAGTATGAACAGCACGGTCCTAATTAAAAATGTACGTTGATATATGAATAGTATCTATAAAATAAGTTTGAAGAAAATTACACAGTCGTATTGGATTCTTCATAAATAGGGAAATGACATGTTTTGCAGGAAGCTTTATAAAATTTCACACACGATGCATGTGTGAGGCTTGACAGGAGAAGGCGTATGAGATTCCCATTTGTATTTTTTGCGATGAGATTTTTAATGTCAAGTGCAAATGCTACTTGAATTAAACACAGCCGAAAGATTTCGATTGGAAGTGAAACTGATACTGAGAATTAAACAGGCTCTTTTCTTTTAGCATTGTCGCTTTTGTGAAATTCATCCTTGATACTGCAGTCTTTGACTGTGTACATATGTGTGATGTGAATTCTAATGATGCATTGTTAATACTTCATGAAACTATTAGACTACCGGTCTTTAAATCATAAGTAGTTTTTGAGTAACTTCCAAATAAAGTGCCGAAGCTTTTTCTATGTTGTATTGTGCATTGACAAAGCATTCAACAGTATTATAATAATGCATTTTTCTGTATTGTCGGCAACAAGAAATCATTTCATAAGTTGAAAGAAGGAGGAGGACAGGATTTACGAGTGACTGATCATTCTGTATTTTTTTATTCCAAAACGTTATTCGACTTTTTATTATTATTTTTTCACACGAACCCTACAACTTTAATTTGGACGATACCCGCGATTGAAAAGAGCATTTCTAGATTTCGTGACACAAAAAGACATCACCATTCATAAGCCCTTCCTGGACAAAACCACGTCGAACCTAATATTACAAAATCTGCTCATAAGAATTTCAGTTGAAATGGTCAATGTATTTAATACAAAAAAATCGGAGACGGTGTGAGCAAGGGTTCAAATTGGTTACACTGAAATCGAGTTTTTCTTCCAGCTTTCTGGAGAAACGACTGCGGTGCGGGATAGGGGTGCGAAAAAAGCAATCAAAATACCATGCCGGGAATTTTTCCCAACACTTTGATATACCCACTAAAAATTCTTTCTATGACTTCAATTTCATCTTTCAACGACTTTGGCTAAAGATGCATCCAGACGAGTATTAGCTTGGCATTCAAACTACGCTCGTACATTCTCTTCACACCTCACCCTTTTGGATTTGAAGGGTCGGAGAGGCAGGCAGCCAGGGGTAATTCTACGAGGAAGGTGTGGCGATGAAAAAGATTCTCGGCATTCCTTCAGCTCGTTTTGCGGAAAATCAGTTTGGAGGGAAAGGGAAATGGCGTTTATCGACATTCTCTTCATATTTTGCTACAACGATTTGAAAAAAAATCCCAGGATGATGGAAAATAGAGATCCAGCCAATAATGCCGAGATTGATTTGCAGTTTATTATGAATTCCATGGTGAGGTCGGGATGATGATGGATGATAATCTTTGTAATTGCTTCAATTTTAAAGTTTTATTTCTATTAAACAAAATAAAATATATGCAGATGAGAGCAAAAGTAATTGTTGTAACGATGTCGTATGTATTTAAATATATAGATGCTGAATAATGATTGTGTTTAGCATAAATGCAAAATATTTTTAAATAACTTTTTATTAATGTATACATAACCAAAGAGCACAAGATAGTAACAATAAACTGCTGATATATAACTCTTCTATATAAAGTTTGAAAAAAGAATTCAGGTTCTCTACACGTACAAGTATTTACGAGGTTTTTTTGTATTTTAAGACCAAACGGGTAATAAATTATATAGTTTGGTTTGGTGGGTATATCGGTAAAATATAAAACTAATGGGTGTAACAATAGTCAAGATTTAAAATCTTATTGTAGTTTGAAATACGTATGAATGTCCTGCTCCCGCAGGCTGCAGCAGGGAACTCTATTTGTTCTACATGAAGCTGCTGAAGTACGCACGAGTAATGTAATTATAATGAATAATAATAATAATAACAGTAACTAACGAGGATGTACTGGCAAGAGCTCCATGCTTCTTGTATTGCGTGTTTATATGTATACTTACTAATTTACCGAGAGACAAAAAACAATCATGCCGACAGGCTTTCCTTCTCCATTTTGAAACAGCAACAATTTGTTGTGAAAGGAGATAAGACGTCAGGTCATATATTGTAAAATTTGAATTTTTTTTACCCACACAACCCAAGTTCAAGGTTTCTTCTTACGCAGTACCAATAATGTCAACCATACCTTACCATTACGTATCATAATTTATATATGAGTATAGTGAAATAGGCTTTTAAGTGAACTAACGATCTTAACTAATTCTTATGAATGACTTAAAATGTACGTACGTCCTTTTACCTGTAACCTAAGTTTTGTTGACTTGAATAGACTCACACAGTTAAAGTAATTTATAGGATGAATATTATAGATTTTACCAGATCAGCAAACCCTAATCACAACAGAGGAGCACCTTGAAGCGAAGTTTTTAGGCCTAGAAGAACTTCCTTTAAAACCTTAATTTCATTTCGCTATGTCTATGTGACTTTTCTGGGGAGAAATCAGCACTTAAACTACTTGAATAGGGACACGAGTTTGGTGGAAAAAAGGAATAAACATGTCGTAAATATTTTATGTACCTACTTTTTTATACGAAACTCAAACATGTCCTAACAATTATGTAGCACTCAAGCATTATGGACATGACATGAACAATTTTCCTTGTTATGAATATTATAGATTTTACCAGATCAGCAAACCCTAATCACAACAGAGGAGCACCTTGAAGCGAAGTTTTTTAGGCCTAGAAGAACTTCCTTTAAAACCTTAATTTCATTTCGCTATGTCTATGTGACTTTTCTGGGGAGAAATCAGCATTTAAACTACTTGAATAGGGACTTGAATAGTTTGGTGGAAAAAAGGAATAAACATGTCGTATTTTATGTACCTACTTTTTTATACGAAACTCAAACATGTCCTAACAATTATGTAGCACTCAAGCATTATGGACATGACATGAACAATTTTCCTTGTTGACTTCCTACATTTTTTTTGCTTTGCAAGTTGAGCGGATTCGTGTTCCTCGGCGATATCAGTTTCTTTAGAAATTGAGTCGATGTCTCAGTTCATTCCCATTTCGGAAAGGAAAGTGTGATGCAACAAATAAGCATAGGTAATTATAATATTTATAACTGTAGTTTGCTTAAAAAGTCAACTTTTTATATCTGTATCCAGTTTTGAGTAATTTCATTTGGTTTGATCAGTAAACGAATGCAATTTGAAGAGTGTGTTTCACTTTGCATCTCTGACTCACAGTTATGGAGCATTTAACGTACATTGTTCAATTTAATTTCGAATTCGGAGCAAACAAATAAAGATT
>JAHZMY010001247.1:0-11347 GCA_027743915.1 Seira sanloemensis
TCGTCCGCTCGTACAGTTAGCTCTGCAGGGGAATAACAGTGAAAAGCAGTTTTACCAAAGTGGTCATTCTCGAGGAAGCCCTGCAAGTGACATCAATAATAGAAATCGAAAGGAGGGGAGAAACGAGCAACTTTCATCTTCGCCAGCACCGAAACCCCAATTTCATAGAAAAGTTTTGTATTCTCTCCGACGATCGGAGAAGGCGAGAGGAAAGGCGCAAAATGGAACCAGGAGAAGTGATCCCACCAAAATTTGGTCTGGTCATCAAGACCTAGATCAACTTCTTCGACTCACCTTACCCTCCCAAACTAACAATGAGCTGCGAAGTAAGCGCTCCTTCCCTTCGGAGGAGACTTACATTTACCCGTGGATTGAGGATGAACAATGCAAAAAATTTAAAGTTCAATTTGCCAAACGGAATACTTTCAAGCCTAGGTAAGTCATTTGACAAGAAAGACATGCATATGCATATTATTTTTAAGGACACCGTTACCGGCACAAAGTCATGTTGAACGGCTTTTACTTTTTGTGAATATTACAATCATGCCATAACTTTCACTTGGCAAACTGCGAAATATATTTTCAAGCAAAGTGCCATTAAGCCTTGTATAGATTCAAGCATGAATCAACTGTATTCATATATTTTAAAAATAATTGTCCTTTTCAGAGCATTGGTAAGTTTTCCCGGCTCGGGCAACACATGGATTCGGTTTTTGATTGAAAGAGCGAGCGGCTATTTTACCGGCAGCGTGTACAATGACAAAACCATATTCGAGTCTGAGTCTGCTGGGTGAGCTCAGAAAACCCAATGATGGCACAACCATAGTTCAAAAAACACATCATGACACAGTCGGAGTGAACAGAGTCTATCATGCGAAGGAGACGGAATTGATCTTTGGCTACCGCGGAGTGCTCATCATTCGAAATCCTTTTGATGCTTTGGTTTCGTATTGGAACTATGTCAATAGTTTGACGAAGGATCGGCACACGGGCATTGCCAGGGAAAGTGATTTCAAAAGTAAAAGTAAGTTGATATGCACAATAATATTGCTTTCTATTCTCTCTCGGTCGACTTCACTTTGCCGGACTGGAAGAAAAAAAATAATTTAATAATGAATACATCATTTTGTATTGCATGGCTTCCCTGTTTTCTGTACCAAGTTTAATTTTCCGTGTACAAAAAAAGAAGCCGGGTCAAGTTTTGTATTTCGTAATTCAGAGTCTTTGACTCAAATGAATTTTTCGGAAAGAGCGACGCAAAATCACAATTGGCACTAGTCATATCCAAGTTGTATAATGCGTATATAAAGTTGCTCCACATTCTCAGAATAAATTCACGTTTAATCGTTCAGCTTCTTCTGAAATTCATGAATTGTGAAACGCGCTTTGAAAAAAACATATATTCTGCTTCCAGTTCCAGCGTAGTGGTGCTAGCGTAGGCACATCCGGCGAATACAAAATACGTTTTGGAAGTTTTACTCTATTTCCTCTACTAAATGACACGATGTTTTTCCTTCCTTTTGTTTGCAGAATGGATAAATTTCGTCTTCACAAAAATCCAGCTATGGACATCTTTAATTACTTCTTGGATAAAAAATTCTTCAGATTATTTAGATCATTTTTTACGAAGACATTCGAAAGAATCCTCGTCTCGAGTTGACTCGCATTCTCAAGTATTTGAACGAAACGGTTGACGCGACAAGATTAGATTGTCTTATGAAACCAAAGCATTTAGAAGGGCCATTTCACCGGGTTCATCCTGGCGAAAAGACATTACGAGAAGAGGTCCCATTAGCAGACTCAACTTTGCTGACGACTCCAACAACTTCCTCCTCGCTACAAGAGAAAAAGTGGAAAATGTCACCATCCCATAAAACTAATCTCCGTCGAAATGATGAGCAAACAACTCTATCACTTCTAAATTCCAAACAGTCTCCGTACCACCACGACCACCACCACCATCCTCAATCGCCATCAACTCCGTCTTCTTTATCCGCACCGCCTTCTCAGAGAAGAGCAGCAGCATCAGCATCAGCAACAGCAGTAGAATTTGACAGGGAAAAAACGGAACACAAAGACCTGTTTTCACTTTCATCCTTATCACCGCTCCAAACAATTTCCTCTACTTCCTCTCTCCAACAACAACATCAGCAGAATCAGGATAGTAGTAGAACGATGACGAGAAGCAATGACAATCTTGGCAATAATAATAATAGTAATAATGGTCCAAACAACAGTTCAATTCTGCGGCTTGATCTCATCATTCAAGACAATATTGACCAAATCAATCGTTTCTTCCAGCAGAAAAGCATTCCTTTTCAACTTTTTTATTCTCCTCGACCGAGCACGATGTCGTATTTCCTTCCTACATACAATCCACTCACTTTTTCTTTGTGAAAGTTAATTTTTTCCCCTCTTTCTCATTCAGGTAGATGTAGTCCTTTCGGCAAAGCTACTATGGCGTGTCATTACGTATTTGGGAAAGACAATGACTGACTACGATAAAAAAAGCAATTAAGAAATTTCATTCTGACGAAAAAAAGGAAAGGCTCGAAATGTACAAACGAAACACGCAGAGAGAAACATCACACAGAATTTTAATAGCAGCTCCTTTTATATTTAAAAAAAGCGTCTTTTTCTTTATTTTGTTCTTCTTGAGACAATATCACGGTGGTATGATTGCTAGTAGTATTCTAATTTTATTTTTTGTCGGATTATGTATTTCTGGGATTGTACAAATCGAGAAGACGGTGCTGCCGAGTGTCCCAATTCTTGTAGCTCGTAGGATTTTTTTTTATTATTTTAGGTGCAGGTTAATGTCACAAGAACTGAATATATATTTTATTTGTTCATACTTTAATTATATTATTCATATTCATATAATTATTATTGTTGTTTTGTATTTACCACTTTTTGTTAATATTATATTTTGATGTGAGCCGGATCAGGCTGGTTTCAAGACGCCTAATATTGTGTATCTACGATGCTATAATAAAAATTATTTGCATAACGCCCACTGCATTCCATGCTCATGTTCTTGTTAATCATTCGCCTTGCTGGACGATGGTAAAAGTTTGAGCTTTCTTCGTGGAATGAAAGTTTTTTTATGTCATATAGACAATAGAGTGGATTCAGTAAGATGTGTAGATTGTAGCGTAATAAGCACCTGAGCAAATGTCTTTGTTACACAAATTTAATAATCTTATTCCGAAATTGCATACCTGTAATGTCTAAATGTGGAGAAGTGACTGATCCCCAATGTTTAATTTAGACTAGAGTTATAGTTGTCTTTTAATAGTAAGATTGAGAAAGCGTTATTTTGCACAATTTGTTTTTACTCTACATCATCCGCACAAAAAAGCTGCATTGGAAAATGCGTAATTCAAGTTTGACTCTTAGTTTGAGTTGAAATATTTAAAGAAATTAATTTGGCTAGCAAAATTCGTGTATTGGAAAATTAGATATTATTTTACAATCGGCCCATATACATTTGAAAAGAAAAATAAATCCGGAATATCCAGGCTGACGCATTATTTGAAAGTATTTTCTTTGTGGTTTCAATATTTGAATTAGTACCAAATTTTCTGTTGCAAGTGGATAATTTCACTGCCCATTACACGCGGAATTTCCTTTTCCGTCGATTCTCACAATCGAATTAAACTGTTTGAGCAATACATAGTTCCACTTGACGCTCGGAATCGGAATGACGCATTGTTACCTTTATGTATCCCCCGTTATCTGGAGAAAAAGAATCATATTACACCAAATTACGTTATTTAATCTCGACCAATTTAACAAGGTGAATAGAAACTTTGGAAACGGATGAGCACCTCAAAATGTTACATTTCTGCTCAATCAGAGAAATAGAAGTTGGCATCGGGAAATGTTTAAAAATGTACTGTATTTACACGTTACGTTTACAAAGGCATTGTGATGCTATTATTTCCTTCGGTTATTCCAGTTTAAGTATTGTTTCATTTAATCAATACTGTCTTATAGAGTCATTACCTGTATTGCATTTTTTCCCGTGTTTCTAAAACGGTTCAAAACTGTTTGAGCAATACATAGTTCCACTTGACGCTCGGAATCGGAATGACGCATTGTTACCTTTATGTATCCCCCGTTAGCTGGAGAAAAAGAATCATATTACACCAAATTACGTTATTTAATCTCGACCAATTTAACAAAGTGAATAGAAACTTTGGAAACGGATGAGCACCTCAAAATGTAACATTTCTGCTCAATCAGAGAAATACAAGTTGGCATCGGGAAATGTTAAAAAATGTACTGTATTTGCACGTTACGCTTACAAAGACATTGTGATGCTATTATTTCCTTCGGTTATTCCAGTTTAAGTATTGTTTCATTTAATCAATACTGTCTTATAGAGTCATTACCTGTATTGCATTTTTTCGTGCTTCTAAAACGGTTCATCTCACAAAAGGATCCATATACCTGCACTCAACTATCAACCTTCTTTTCAATTTGTTATTTCTTGTTTTTGGTATTCTCTTCGCACAAAGAAAAGGGAAAAATATGAATGCCTCAAGTTTCCTATTGAAACATTAAAAATAGAAACTGAATACGAAAGCCAAAAATTCACACGCACTTGAGTTACGTAAATAGAAATTATTGTGTTGCAGTGAAATAGTAAATTGGATTGGCATACATTACACACGGAGATCAGATGCAGGATAAATTAGTAAAAGCTCAAAAATGCGTGTAAAAATCCGAGTTTATGCGGTCGCATCTTCTTGAAGAAAATAGACGGCCAGTTTTCTGGAATAAAATGCTTTTGTGGAAAGATGTATTAATATTTGGTAGCGGCTTAAGACGTCAGAAAGTTTTATTATGTTGGCCAAATAAAAGGATAAATTTTCTGCTTCATTCCATTTTACTAGACATTTTGGTCGGAATTCATGGTCTTTGATGTTTGGGAGAATTTTTGTGAAAATTCTGTAATTCAAAAACCCGATTAAATCTACCTTAATTCCAGTATAACTCATCCATTACTTTGTGTATACGATATATAATATATTAGCACTTCTTGTAATAAAATCTTGCTAATTATTTATTTAAACAAGTCAGTTATACATATGTTATGAATAAAATATTGGTACATCAAAGAAAGTTGGTCTGCTTAATTACAGAGTCTGAGTCTTACTTTGCCCTCGTACTCATGAAACAACTCAAAAGTCTAAAACTCAAGTACACATTACATTTTTTGCATACAATATCCATCTTTGTTTTCCGAGTGAATACGTTAAATTGTTCTCATTGAAGCTCTTTGCTTTCAACTGCATTTGATTTTCAAAATACCCTCATCAAATCCGATTCAGGTAGGGTTTGTTAGCCTGAATAGAAGAAAAAAAATCTTCTCATCCCTAACTAAACTCCGGAACTTGTGCTTTATACTTGTTTGGACACAAAAGTACATTTTGTGTTTTTATCGTTTCACTCTTTTCCAACCTTTTTTTTCTTTTCATATGTTTTTATATTCAATCCATAGCAATTTCAGTTTCCTTTTGTGTGTTGTTCCCCTCATTGAACAAAGGGACATAATCTTTTACGCGTGCATTTTCATGAACGGTCCAGTGTTGATGTGTGCATATCAGAATGTTGAACATCTTGAAAAAACTAGCACCAATCACAATCCTACTGCACGAAATGATACACTTCACTTGGAATTTATGAATTAATCCGTTGTAATATAGCAAGTAATTCAATAAAATGATCAATTCAATAATGATCTCAGCACAATATGCAAAATACTTAACGATATAAAAATGAAACAAAAAGCGATTCTTGTGCACAGAATGAACACATGAAACAAGCAATAAACGCCATGAGCCTTTTTATACCACCAACGAATTGATTACTAAATTCAAAGACATATTTTTATTACATGCTTACATTGCTTACACTATTTTAACATTCTTAAAATTTAACAATTGGATCTGACGTTATCACAAAATGTTGGTCAGTACTAGAGATTGTGATTTATGACAACTGAATATAACTCATCTCTGAAATATTCTTGAACTTCTTACAAGTCTTGAAGACTCAGTTTTAATAATATGTAAAGATATTTTTAAAATCTACTTCCACACAATTAATCCTTTTATGAGGAAAGACTTACCTCCGGGAAAAGGATCATTAAGTATTCGAGTAATGCAGGATGCATAATTTGGATTAGATAAGGAAAAACAGTAAGAAAATTTTTGAATCATGAAAACCTATGCAAACCCTTTTTGGTTCACATTCTGTGATATATACACCTTTGTAATGGTTTTGTCGAAGAAAGGACAACATATTATTTCTCTCTTTCGTTCGTCTCAATTCGTCTTGAAAGAAGAACTCTTCACTCCAAAGAGGGAAAGGGTTGCATTTCCACTGTTTATTTCTCGTTTATTTGATAAATTTCAGATATAATTGCAACGAAAAGCTTCCTCGCTTCTTGCCTCATTGCGATGGCCGTGCGCTTTCAATGGAATAAAGAATTTGTATATTCAGTTACACGGAAACATGTGAAATTCTAGCAGATTTTTGTGTGAGATAATAATGTGGTTATTGAATCCTTTTCTCTTCCAACCAAAAAAGCACGATAAAAACTCTGGCTGAAACTTTTGGAAAAAACGAGGAGGCGTATGAATGTCTCCACTACAATTATTACTCAGCCCTGCTAAACATTATCTTTGTTGATGTTTTCATTTCAACGATGGAACAATATGCTGGCATAAGATTCTGTCGAGAAAATGATATAATATATAAATGATCATTATTTGGTTTTGGTTGAAACTACCGGCTTCTCGTGGAAAAAACTACGTGTTTTATCATGACGAAAGGGGAAAAGTTATGAAATTTGATAAGGACGGGTGCAACAGACAAGTCTGTGGGTACACAAGAAGAAAGGGGTTAAATAGGACAGGATGAATTCAGACTCTGTGTTTTCTAAACAATGTGTAGACATCAACCAGATTGTTTCATTGTCCAGTAGAGAAAAAAATGATTATCTGGAAAGCAAATATTATATGTATGTATATAGTCACCAAAACTCCCTCCAAAAAAACAGCATTTTATGTGGTTTAGACTTTCCATTGTGCTCAAATTAGTAGTTACGCAGACCTGAATTGGTTTTAAAAATACTTTGATTTCGTTTCATTATTTATTATAATATTCATTTGTATGTGAAGAGTCTGATCGTCGCAGTTGGCAATGCTCGGTTTGTTTTCCACTACGAAGGAATCATTGTGGCCATTCTTTGAAATCATGGGATGTCTCGTGGAAAGCAGACGGGAGAGGTAAGTAATATGATGACTACTCATGAGTAAAAACATATTGTAGCATGAGTACTTTTCCCTATCAATAAAAATACAATAAGTAATCAATTGCTCTGCAGTGTCCAATGTAGGCCACTTACAAGGTAAAAAAAAATATGTTATGGCAAACCTCTTCTTCTGCTTAATGAGCTCAAAAGCGTGTGCTCCTCTATTATGTGACAATCAAAAGTAAAAAAATATGTTATGGCAAACCTCTTCTTCTGCTTAATGAGCTCAAAAGCGTGTGCTCCTCTATTATGTGACAATCAAACGCTTCGTAAAAAAATATCCAGAAACAAATTCACATTATATAGCAGCTATACTTGAAGACCGGGGCAGATTAGTGGAAAACATGAATACAATCGAAATAATACGGATAACATGCAGTGTGCATGATGCCATTTTTCGGGGATGTTGGTCATTGCACAATAGATTTTAGACTGACATTCTAACGCTATAAAATACAGTGACTGAGTATGAGTATTAAAGATTTTAATGAGCGTGATTAATTTTAAAACGTGTATAAACCATCTATTGCCATTTCTATTGCCACACATACAATACGCATGTTTATCGACGTTTTTTGTTTCAAAGTTTAATAAAAATGACAAGTTGTGATCAAGTTTATGCTAGGACCACAATAATTGTTGATGTTGAATTAAATTGGGGGAAAAACTTTTTATAAGTTTTTTCACAATGACAAATCATAAATTGTGTGATGAGATGGATGAAAGTAAGAATGCATGTCTACAAAAAATTTAGATCACCAAAATGTTGAGCACATATGTCTCATATATTTTCATAGCTCTTTTGTTTTGCAACTATTCATGGAGTCGAATAAAGGCTCATTTTTTGGAGGTGCGTCCCGCTGGGCAGGATATGCGTTTGTGAGGCTACAATCAAAGTCTACAACTTTTGGGGGAAATTGGAACATGAAATATGGGAGTAGGTTTAGCAGCTACAAACTTTATTATGCTTGAAGCTATGACGGTTTTCGATTCCAAAATTATGTGAAATAAAAATAGATTGTCACTAATGTCACTGAAATCAGTGCAAGTTGACTTTAAGATTTTTTTCCCAGAAAAAAATCCAAACTTTTTGGCTAAGAAATCTTAAGTCGTGATGCAGAATGCAATGTATTGTGATTGTAACTCAAATGTCGCACGGCTTTTTCTCACACAAAGCCTTTTCCTTTGCAACAGTTAAACTTTTTCCCAGTGTCCAAGTCTCGGTAAGAAAGCAAGGAACCTCCCAAAATCCGAAAAGCAAACCGCCTCCACCAGCTCCCGGATCCAACCAAGGCTTAATAAATGTAAGCTCGTAAAACAGGGAAAGGTTACACTTTACGATCACCTCCATGTAAAAAAAGACATTTTACGTAACATCATCCACAGTAGCAATAAAACGTGAAAGAGAGAGTCCTCCCCAAAGCCTTGTCGTTCTTTACAAGTCCTGTGCAGTACCCTTTTCCCAATCTCTCTATTATTTTAGAAGACTGCATCAAAAACACAGTTGTGTGTAATTCAGGTATCCCTTTTCAACGAAACAACAGTCACTCTTCTCCACTCTCTGCCTGTGTCTGCCTCCTTTTGTAGTGTATGTAACTTCATCATTTCTGAGGAGCAATAAAGTAAGTACACAGCCGAACCTCGATGGGAATGAATATAAACACTTATCCGATACAAGACAGTATTACATGGCGAGGAAACCTCTTTCTCCTATCTCTTTTTCCTTTGCAGACAGTGTTTCCATGTTATATGAACGCAACCACTCTCTGGTAACTTCTGCTCGGATCAGTAAGGCACAGTCAGAGAGAGATTCTATCTCAAATGATCCTTTCACAGCGTCTTGCGTCTCTCTCTGCCTTTGATCACAACTTGTGATGCTGGTACTTTCCCCGTTTACAGTTTCTCTCTCTAATAATTATTCCCGAGAGCTCAGTGGGAAGCTCTGTGATTCCGTGTAATATATTTTTGGAACAGTGGGACAAAAAAAGAGTTGTTAGCTGGTTGATACCTTCACAAAAAGCCTGGGCTGGGATTACAGCTCAATCATTCAGCTTGCAACATCACGCTACTGACTAACTAACTTTACTGGGTCATACTCAAAGGTTCCAAGTGAAAAGATTACAAATTCAAACACAAACTGCTAAAATTATATAAATCTTTTATAAGTATAAGCAAGATTTATTCAATTTAAATAGATTTTAATAAAAGTATTACCTTACGACTCAAATTAAAGTAGAATTTTGTGAGAAGTCGCAAGAACTAAAATCCAGGTATTATGGTGAAGGAATGAGTTGTCCAAACAGTGTCAACGTGAGTGGTGGACAAGACGCATTAGCACTAATGGCTCAGCACCCAGTTCTCGGGGCTCTCCCCCCAGCATTTTTCTTGCGAGCGGCGGAACGTTACTATCATTCAGCTTGCAACATCACGCTACTGACTAACTAACTTTACTGGGTCATACTCAAAGGTTCCAAGTGAAAAGATTACAAATTCAAACGCAAACTGTTAAAATCAAATAAAGCTTTCTATAAACATAAACAAGGTTCAATTAATATTATTATCTTACGACTCGAATTAAAGTAGAATTTTGTGCAAAGGTCGTATAAATTAAAATCCAGGTATTATGGTGAAGGAATGAGTTGTCCAAATAGTGTCAACGTGAGTGGTGGACAAGACGCATTAGCAAGAATGAATAAAGTAAGACTTCAATGACTAGCACATGGAAGTGACACCACAACCACACGTCCCCCCAAAAGAAATCCTTTCAAAGCCTGTTTCGCCCACCGGAGCATAGAATTACCTTCACATTTCCATATCGTCATAAATCTGTAGTAGCAAAATCGTGTTTGTTTCAGGTTGCCCTCAGGAGACAGCAAGCTCAGGAGGAGAATGAAGCTCGTGAGCTCGGCCTGCTGTACAACGCAACCAACTCTCCTCCATCGACAACTGTTCCTCCGCTATCACCAAATTCCACTTCGCCCCAAGAGCCTCCAACTGGAGAATCAGCTTCTAGGCCAGCCATTGTACGGCGTGCCAAATGGACTCCAAGCACTGCAAGCGCTGACCATGCCAGATGCGGGGAATGCGAGAGGACGACCTCTTGGCCCAGATTTATCTTCTCCCGCATCCCCATCCTCACATTTTGATAGGAATGCGCCCGATCAAATTCGTGACTCACCTAGTCCTAGTAAGTATTATTTCCCTCGTTTCACATTTTTTTCTCCCTCTTCTCTCTGCTTTTTATGACGTGTATTCACTCAATTTGATACACTTTTCAATTCAATCCTTTTCATCTCCTCTTTTTATAGTTTTTGCATGAGCTCATTCAATAGATACATTCGACAAGGATGTGCTTTATGATTTAGTTGAGTCAAAAGTGGACTCTCTTTCTGCTTTCATTGCAAAACCACAAAAATGCAATTAAACTACTGGAAAATAAGATGAGCATGAAAAAATATGGAGCACCATTAGGAAAGCATGAGCACCTCTCGTGAAAAAGGTTATATGCTTTTACTTGTAACCAACTCACAGCTTTTTTCACCCTTTCGTTCACATATAATAAAAATGAAGAAAGAGGTGGCTTTTGCATTCACTTGACTTGGCTCGAGTATCATTTTTCCTGATATTGAGAGCACAACCCTACAGCTCGGTCTCACATTACTCTGTAAATATATGTACCTATATAAGTATCTCAATTCACTTGGAGAGGACCATGTAGCAATTAATTAATTCAATTCGTCAAGCAGTTTGTATTCGCACAAGATGTATGAACTATTCATGTCAATTGCAAGGAAAAGCCATAAAATACAAGGTTGTTAGAGTATATCTATGCGCATTTTCCAGAGACTTCCATTTTTCACTCTGATATTACATTTTTGCCGATTTTTTTCACTGTTCACGTTAACCACAAGATAGCTTCTGCATACAAAACAAATATTGGAACTTTGGAACAGTTTTCACATAAAAAAGAAAGAAATGGGAAAAGGTGGAATTTTTAATGAAAAAATACACACAAAAATG
>JAHZMY010001248.1:0-10665 GCA_027743915.1 Seira sanloemensis
TATCAAACTTCTCTACAACTTTGTTTTCGTCTTTCCAAGCTACAGGTAAAATAAGAAGCCCATAGAAATATACATACTTGAGTTTCTTGATATCGTTGCAGATGGCACCAACTACCACAACTTGAAATTTCATGTAAATACACCGCAAATGTATCGTAAAATATATGTAAAACGTAGAGATTTGGAACTTTACTATGACCAGATCAAAAATAGGCATGCAATTTTCCCTTACAAATCAGGCCCATTATGATGGCGGAGCCAATTTATCAAATAAAGCATACAAATTCTAAATTATAAAAGTAGCAACAAGGTTTAATCAATAAAGCTCAAATTTTCTTCGCATCATCTTATTAGCACAATTTGTATCTGAAAGCGGAACGAATTTAGTAACAATCTCCAGCTCACTTCATAATCTTATTCGTTGCATGATCCACATCTGTCCATATTCCAGCGCATAAAGTATAACAGTTCTTCACAAAACACACGTACTTTTTGTTTGCTTTAAGGAACTTTCAGTAAATTCAGCAAAAAAAGCGTAATTTACTTCTCTCAAGCATCTCTCTTGAAAGTCACGGCGCATAGGTAAACAGACGCGGAGTTGAATTCAAACGAGCATGTCATTACACATGCTGTAAGCTTCTTTGTGGTGACATCAATAAAGCTCAAATTTTCTTCGCATCATCTTATTAGCACAATTTGTATCTGAAAGCGGAACGAATTTAGTAACAATCTCCAGCTCACTTCATAATCTTATTCGCTGCATGATCCACATCTGTCCATATTCCAGCGCATACAGTATAACAGTTCTTCACAACACACGAACTTTTTGTTTGCTTTAAGGAACTTTCAGTAAATTCAGCAAAAAAAAGCGTAATTTACTTCTCTCAAGCATCTCTCTAGAAAGTCACGGCGCATAGGTAAACAGACGCGGAGTTGAATTCAAACGAGCATGTCATTACACATGCTGTAAGCTTCTTTGTGGTGAAGGGACAAAGGAAAAGAGCGTTATAAAAACTCAGAGTTTTCCAGCTCACGCAGCCCCTCCACACTACAGACTACATCTAGGACGAGATTTATTCCCCATAGCGTATTAGAATAACAAGAGAAAGGAATTTCAAGATAGGATAATTCACTTCGACATAATCACTCCGACGGAGTTGCACGATAAATCATAGTGTGGCAGCGTTAAAAACAGTAGCGTTTTTTCCACAGCCTCTGCATTTCTCACAATCCTTTTTCCCTAAAAGATAATGCCGAATGCCTTTGGATCTGGATAATTTGAGTAGGGAAAAATGGTGACTCTCAAACTGTCCAAGTCAGAATGGCACCAATTATGTAGCCTCGTAATCCCTCTTTAAAAAAACTTCATTATTTCCTCAGGGCAATACTGGCTTAGAATGATGACAAAGCCTTTTTTGAGAAAATGAGTTAAAACTCTAAAAAAAATTTTTTTTTGCCCTATCTTTTCCCTCTCATGATTCATCCCCAAACCTTGGAAATTCCTCTCCATCTTGTGGAATGCTGGAGCACATACCAATCCTAATGTCTTTGGGGATTAGCTTAAGTAAATTTTCCGAAGAAGAAAATTACAGTTTTTGCGACAGCGTCGGCCCTTCGCCCCCATTCACATTCCTTGTCAGTCCGTATCTCCAAAGCAATTTCTCTTGTCATTTGAACCATCAGAAGGAGAGTGTAGAAAATCAGTTAAAGTTGAGAGGGTGGAGAGAACGTGCCCTGCTCCCCTCGCCAGAGCAGAGGCCAATTTACCCTCATGTTTGAAAAGATAACATCTTTCTTGTAACGCTAATCTATTAATTAATCAAAAAAATAGTTTTGAGGATTTAGGGAAACGCTTAAATTGTTTACATAGGCAGTTTCCCTGTAAAACTCACCTTCATTCGGGGGAATAAGGACGGACGGAAAGAAAACGGAAGTTTAAATCACAATTGCAGAGAGAGAATGTGTTTTCTTCTCTCGCGTCTCAATGAAAAAAAAATGCCTTCATAATCTTTATCAGATAATTTAGGTATTCCTAGGTCACACAATACTCACGTTTTTTACTCGACATTTACGAAGCGTCTTTTTTTGTACGGGAAATCAGGATAGTCTCCTTTCCCAGAAAAAATATCAACATTTTTTTGCTTGATTTGGCAAGACATTAGAAGAAAAAAGTTGTTTTACCATTAGAGAATATGATTATTTTAATGTATTCTCCCGTGTGGGAAAGTTCCCGTGGCTTAATCGTGTCGGTGAATTACTGCTATGAGGCAATATACATACACATTTTATGATAGGAAAGAGATATGATATAATATGAAATAATAGCATGTATTGGACATTGAACTAGCACAAGTGCCATAGCACAACCTCCTCCACCACACGGCGAGAACTCTGAAAAATGCGTTTTCAGAAGTGGTATAACGTGAGAATCTCATTTTTACAGGAATTTTCTTCAACCTACGTCATAAAAAAGGAGTCATATTGTGTATCTTGCAAATCGCGAGCACGCATTCCTCAACCCAAGCAAAATCTTGAATCCCTTTGTTGAATATTCATGCAGCGAGCTTATATTTTTTCCCTTGCTTTGACCATAGTTTTTATGCAAATGGAGAAGAAAAAAGTATTATGCCTTATCTGCACAAAAATATTATTTAACATTGGTGTGTTGTTTTTGGACTTTTCCTTCCCACGAGAAAGCCATGTGTTCCTTTGTTTCTCATGAGCTTGTGCCGTATTCAAGAAAAATGCGAATTGGACTCGACTTTTCTTATTTGTGCATGTCATGTCATCCGCAAAGGGGAAAAATTAGCTTAGAGAACACAAGTACACTTTGTACAATGGATTTTAATCCTGTCATTAATTACCACCTGTGTCGAGGCTCAGCTCTCAAACCTGTTATCTGATGGTGGGTGGAAAGCGAGGGAAAACTGAAATTGAGAAATGGCTCAATGAAAGTTTTTCATTGTTGCTTTATTGATATGTCAGCATTAACATAAGCTAATAGATGACATTATTGAAACAATGCGAGGGGAACAATCATTTTTTTTCAATGAATTGAAAGGAAGCTGAATTTGAATTGAATTATTTTGAAAAGGCGATGAGTTCATTTTCTCACTACCTCTTCATACGACTCAACCTCTTTGAGACAATGAGATGAGACGATAGGGGACATATTTTACGGACTGTTAAGGCATTTTATTATCTGCTTGTTCGGCTTAAATCATCTCATTTAGCCTCATTGAGGTCATTTCGCTGATCCCATTAATCGTCATCAATTCCAACACATGGAAAATTAGACTAGGGTGGTGTCACCAAGAAATGCTGCTTCAACTGATATGATGAGATGACTGTCAGAGGCCATCTTCAAATCTTGTGTACTAAATGCAGAGAGAGAGAGAGGAGAAATTCGTTTGAAATGCGCTGATGATGAAGAAGAAGGGTGTGAATTGTGAATTCAGATCAGACGCTCATACGTAACCACAGGGTTCCATTGTGCGACGTTGTAAAAACACCCTCGGAATGAAATTAGCTGACACAATTAAACCATGACAGCTCGCATTAATGACATGAAATGTCTCTGTAGAGAATGAGCTGCTGACGTTTTATTACTCACTGGAAGCAGTTTATCTTCACTTGGGGAAATATGTAGATCAATTGACGAGTGCAATGGGATGAAAGCTGAATTTGCCCCATGGGGGAAAATAAATAACATGAGTAGTAGTAGTAAGTATCTACATGTGCAATTTACAATAATATGCACCATCATTTACATTTTGGATAAATTAGTGGTTATATGGTTCCAAAATACTGATTGTATAATTTTTACTTTGGTTTGTACTTTTGAAACATAGTAAAATAAAATTCATCAGCAAAATTTTCAATATATTCATGGGAAGTGGAATTTTTGTACCCTGAAATGAATCAGTTTGCAAGATAAAAGCCATTCCAGCATTGTCTTTGTTGTTTGTGATATATCGGTATTATTAACGACCAATAAAAATGACCCCTTGTACAAAACCTTACAAAACCTTACAAAACCTTTTGTAACACCTAAATTTTTGGGAAGCATGTAAAAAATAAGTATTGTTTGGTAGGTTAATTTGCTAAGAAACAAATTCTTAAAAGCGTGCTCCATTTTATTCCAAATATGCTTCCTATTCCCCATATCACTAGGTAGACTCCATCACCATCACATATATCTCTGGTAACATTTAGTAGTCTAGGCGAGTTCAAAACTTAATGGGTCCCTAAAAAGCTCTTGGTTTCAATCCTACTGCATATAATTACAGTGTATGAAACCTTCCCTCCCACTCCTCGTGAACATAGCTGGGACGTGAAGCTGTAATTTTCAAGTGGAACCTGTGAAAAGTGCTATACGTATGTATGCATGCTACAGTGGTATTTATATTAATTATAAACTGACAGACATCACTGGAACGACTTGAGATGAAACGAGCGTATATTCATTTCACGATACAGGGACTCGTCTAAAACTATGCTTGTTTTTATTACAAGAGTTGTAGTGAAAACGAAACTATGATTTCTCCCTCTCACAATGACACGCTGTGAAACTCGGCGGCAGTGGAAAGAGATCATGAACCTGGGAAAACGAAACACAATCCAAACAAAAACGATAGGTTTTAAACAGTGGAACTCGTAAAAACTGAGATTTCTTCTGGCTATATTATGGGTTCTCAGTGTCAATGTTGAGATTTAGGAGCAAAAGTTCAAATGAGTCGTGAATTTAAAAAACTGAAAAAACGATAGGTTTTAAACAGTGGAACTCGTAAAAACTGAGATTTCTTCTGGCTATATTATGGGTTCTCAGTGTCAATGTTGAGATTTAGGAGCAAAAGTTCAAATGAGTCGTGAATTTACAAAACTGAAAAGTTTACACGCACTGAGTAATAAATAATGGTGGACTTTGTCATTTGCTCAAAAGAAAGAAATCGAAAGGGGATCTGAATTTGCTAAGAAAAAGTCAATCACGCGTTTTGAAATTGTTTTCTCGACTTTTTCTACAAATGCATTACATGGACTCCATTTCGCAAGATAGCTCTCTTCAAAGGTTCTCATCTGTGAACAGATCATATTCAAGGGAATGATAAAATGTTAGTAGATAAAAAACTCATCTTTATTTTGCTCAAAAAAGCATTAGCACTGAAGGTGGCCATTCTTTTAAAAAAAATACAGATCTTTCTGTACCCTCACTTTTCATTTTGTAATCCATTAGTGAGTTAGCACCTTAAGTTATTTTTCACTCAGAAGCACTTGCTTTCATCTTTGCTCAAGATTTTTTGGTCCACTTCAGGATTCCCATTGTCGTGTGAGTGTCAATGTACTAAAATTCAGATCAACTTGCTTTCATCTTGCATATCCCAGGAACTTGATTTTGCACAATGGACAAATCAGGTTTTTTCCTCTTTGCCACATCTAAATCAGTGGAGATTAAGATAATGCCATTATCTCCCAAAGTAAGTGCAAAACTGCTCGGATTTCTTGGCACGATTCCATTATCACTTGTATTGTTTGTTTATTGTTCATTAGTTCGGAGACACAGACACAACTTTTCGAGTTGGGATGACCGTTGCAAAATTCGATGCAGAAAAGTGTCCAGTAACCAAAGATTGCATTTGTCCATACGTGTGCAATTATCATTATCAGAAGGCGCTTGCAACATGACGCCCCAACTCAACTCAAGCAAAATGAAATCATAATTTTTTAAATGATAAAAACCTGTGCATTCATCAGGTACCTCATATTTGTATGTAGGTATACATTTATTTAGGAAAGTAAGAAATTTGAAAGTCAGAGGACATTATGCATACTATAACAACGACTCATGATTCAGCAGACTTGGGTGAGTCAAAGGATTTTTGTTTTAGTTTTCGTCGGGTGCCTCATTCTTCTGCTTCCACCTTTCTATGCGTCTCCCATTGACTCATTCGAGTCATGTAGATATTTTTATGACTTTCCACAATACCTTATATGCAAACATTGTTTCTCTTGATTTTTTCCATTCAGATTTTTATCTCATTCATAATAATCTCCTACTGGATTGTACTCCATCCACCCACAATAAAAACGATGCACGTTTTCCGCCTGTTACTTTTTCCTGAACTTCAGATTTTTATCTCATTCATAATAATCTCCTACTGGATTGTACTCCATCCACCCACAATAAAAACGATGCACGTTTTCCGCCTGTTACTTTTTCCTGAGGCGGAGAAGTGCTTCTTGAGCTGCACGTAAATCCTGGAAGGAAAACATGTTCGTTCTCTTCAGGATTCAGTCATGCCGGCTCCAGGAACTCCATAATATATATGTAGTATTGGAAAAGCTTTCTGGCTCAACTGGTGGCTGTCTGAAGTAACCTTTTCATCTCGAATGTATCAACATTTGGCCTTTCCCTAATTGAGTGCAAGTTTGCTTTTCGTTCCCACACAGTGTAAGTGTACACAGAAGGTGGACTGATTGTGAGGTAGGATCTGCTTCCAAAAACAGAACATCTCCCTTTTGGTAATATGATTAGATGCAAGAGGGAGATTCGTTCTCACGACCCTTCAAGAAATGAACATCTTGCGCGTAAAGACAAAGTCATGCCACAACAGTCCAGGGAAAGAAAGATACCACTTTTCAATTGCATTTTTCTTACAGGAAAAATGTACCCTTTTGAGTGTAGTGGGCAGAGGAGTTGGCCATCTGTTCACATAGGAAAGTTGAGTACTTACGCAAAGTGATTAACTCAATTTTTAAAAAGCATTTTTCATCCATTCTATTATGAACTTCTTTTTGTCTAAGACGCTACCAATTTGGAAGTGAAGTGATGCGGTGAAATTGGTCGAGGTAATCTTACACCTTACATTTGGATACAAATGATATATATGTAATCTATAGAACTATTATGCGAATGTTTTGAATAAAAGAAATAAAAATGTAGATTTTGTATAATTAAGTCGAGTCCAGATATTAATTTTGTATGAAGTTACGTCAAAATTACTATCTTAAATCAAACATACATTTCCTTTACATGTATTTTGCATCTCCACTACTGTATCTTCACCACCAAATCTTGATCTCTTTCACGAAGAAGGAATCACTTGTCTAAAATTTGATTCATTTTTAGTGACGGAAAGGTGAACCACTTGCACAGGAAACAGTTTTCGGACTTCTTAATGCTATATTAAAAAGGCGAACTGATTCTAGTTCTGTCCAGAAGCATTATTCTCTTGGGATTATCTGCTTGATGAATTAAACCCAATGAACTCTGGGAATCTTCCGAATCGGACGAGAATTTATGATTATGCATCAAGTGAATTAACGTGCAAAGCCAAGTGAATTTTGACCGTTTCAGGATTTCTTAGTTTTCAGCGTCTTCAGCTTACAAAAGTATCAAAATTCTCTAAGATCCTCTAAATTTTTACAATTTTACCTTTTATTTTCACAAAAAATCTACACCTCATTAGCCTTTCTTTGTGTGAGACCGCAGGCAACTGCAAAAAAGCTTTCTTGCGATGTATCATGACAACATTCACACTGACCAGTTGATGGAGTGTGTGTGCACCTGCATCCCGAATCCGGACTCTTTGCTTTAGCCCCGGCACGTAACAAGAAATAGGCCGGAAATGAAGGGGAAAAACAAGTCTCGTGAATTCAAGGCTCTTCCACCTTAATTACCTACTCGTCATTTACACACATGCGATATCACACAGAACGGGGGAACGTGAAATGAGCACAAAGCCACATAAAATGTTTTTGAGCTTTATCTAAACTGCCTTTTTCTATTCCCACATATCATCTTAAAGAGCATTTTGCTCCTGATATTATCTCAAAGTTGACTAGTTATCAATCCCATATCAATATGAAATCTTAAGCATGACCAAAATCTTACGTTTTTGGCCAGTCTGTCAGCTTGGAGCCGGGCAAAGTCTGAGGTCGCATATTTTATTTCCAACACTTCAATTAGTATAACTTGTGAAAAAGTCTCAAAACATTTTCCCGTGTCTTATTCATGCCATCCTGTCAGAGTATTCCTTGTCTTGGGTCACTGATAGTTTGAGACCATTTTATGCGCCATTTTTCACCGATGTCATTAACATGCGCATGTGAAGCTTGAGCAATTGGCACGATCCTGACAGTTGGTGATAGCCGGAGCACACGCACCACTCAACTTTTTATACGTAATATTATCTCAAAGTTGACTAGTTATCAATCCCCTATCAATATGAAATCTTAAGCATGACCAAAATCTTACGTTTTGGCTAGTCTGTCAGCTTGGAGCCGGGCAAAGTCTGAGGTCGCATATTTTATTTCCAACACTTCAATTCGTATAACTTGTGAAAAAGCCTCAAAACAATTTCTCGTGTCTTCATGCCATCCTGCCAAAGTATTCCTTGTCTTGGGTCACTTATAGTTTGAGACCATTTTATGCGCCATTTTTCACCAATGTCATTAACATGCGCATGTGAAGCTTGAGCAATTGGCACGATCCTGACAGTTGGTGATAGCCGGAGCACACGCACCACTCAACTTTTTATACGTACAGTTATGACTATGGTGCAGTGACTCATTCGTAATGCTAGTTTTTAAAAAAAATCTTCGAAAAAAGTCTTGGATAAGCGGGCTGCAGACAGTTTAACTCATTTCGCAGATGCATGCATATTTTTAACAGCTCCTTTTATGACACTAATGACTTTTTCGGATACTGTCCATTTCTTACATATCGGACCGAGAGATTTCAATATTCTCTCAAATGCCATCATCGACAAATGGCCCGTAAAAATGCGTAAACAAAATCCCTCGTTCAAAATGCATATCATGAAAGTAAATAGTCGTTTCGTGTGCGATTTCCATTCATATTGATAGCTTATCAGAGTCAGGCTTAAAACTCCACTGAAATATTTTTCATCCACAAATCATATTCCAAAAGTCCGCAGGACACTATATAGGTTGGGCAGAGGTAGTCAGGTCTGGCAAAGCAGGGAAGCTGAGAATCTATCCATACACACATATTCTTTTGCAAATAAAAAAGGTTTATTACGTAAAACTTTTAAAAGTCCATGAATTTACGAAGAAAAGCTGTCATTTTCTCGCTTCTTTAAACCTCGAAGAAAGTGTCGAGCAAGCTTCAAGGGAAAAAGTTTATGTGTCACTGTCATTATATCCCATGCAAAATTTTCAACTCGTCGTAGGCCCCTCTCTACCATGTCATTTAAGTTTATTTCGAAAGTAAATAGAGAGAAGGGGAATGATTTGACAAGATACATTTAAATGGGGAAGCGTGCGTACACACGCAACTCCAAGTCAACTTTAGCTTAATCATCCCAAGTAATTTTCTATTCCCTCCAGAGAAAAAAATTCAAGATTTGAACAGTGCACAGGTAGTTTTAAAATCGCTGCTTTATTCACCCTACAACTAANACCCTACAACTAAAAGTTATTATTTCGAGGAAATAATGGGAAGAAGGAGTATACCACTGAGCTATGTACATACATACACGGTACGGTGGTCATGAAAAAAGTGTTTTATGGGGAGACGATGATGATGATGAGATGAGCATGGCTACTTACTTGTGTCTTATAAAGCCTTTCAAGGAAATATGTAAGAATGACATGGTTGACGGAATTTCAGAATTTCGGGAAAATATAGAGAGAGCTTGGGCTGCAATGACTCAAGTCTAGACTAGCCTCTCACAAGCTTCTGACGATGCGACAATCTGAGTTTGTTTATGCAATGCATACCTAAAGTTATGTCGTTACATAAACAAATGTTACATCTTAGCGTAACAATAATCCCAACAAAAATTGCACTAAAGTAAACATAATTATTTCTATTTACACCCTGGTGTGATATGAAGTGGCTCCTTTTTACGTATCAATGAGGTATGCTCGTATTCGAATCTTGTCACTTTTGATGCCGTACTCTAATTAAACTCTGACCAATGTACAAATCCGTCTTGTGAAAGTGATTTAAATATTAAATTGATCTCATTAACCCTAAAAGGACAACTGATTTATAATCTTTTTCCAATTTAACTGTGTGTAGCGCTCGAACCAATTTTACTACTAGATTGAGTTTTCCTTCACTTTCGAAAAAAAAATCCATTAGTAGGAAGATTGAGTATTGCGCAACACGTCGATATTATTTAATACTCTTCGTGCTTCTCTACGCAATTCCTCAATTGCTATCTCGTGACATCTCTAATATAGCACAGGGTTGGGTGGAGCTTTAATACAATTTATCAGGGCACACAAGCCTTCTTTAATCAAGAGTAATCAAGATGAGGGATGGTGCAGCAGCCGAGATTTGAGGGGAATCTAAATATGCATCAAAGGGCAAACAACGAGTTGAGTCAAGCTACATATAAGAAAACAATGTGTTGCACAGGGATAGTATAAATGGGCTTTTTCCCTTTTTCTATTGTAATCTTTTTAGAGAGGATGATACACTTCACAATATAAACCAAGTCGGGATGAACAAGTCTTCTTCGCTGGATGAGATGATGGTATGTCAGTGCAATCTCTTCAGATCTCCATTTTTTCCTTTAAAAATATTTTTGACGCTTCATGATATCCACCCCATATGTAGCTTTCTGTTGGGGGCATGTCCACAGTACACGGAATACAAAGTCAAAGTTTCATCGAATGGGATATGTCATTGTTGTA